>VZUI01039593.1:0-135434 GCA_013401135.1 Cettia cetti
AGAATAGAATAGAATAGAATAGAATAGAATAGAATAGAATAGAATAGAATAGAATAGAATAGAATAGAATAGAATAGTTCAGTCTGTTAGGAAGGGACCTCTAGTGATCATGCAGTCCAGGACTGTTCCAGTGTTTTACCACCCTGTCAGTAAAGAAATGCTTCCTAGTGTCCAGTCTAAAACTCCCTGATGTAACTTTGAACCACATGTTAGGTCACTGGATCTCAGAGAAAAGACCAGCATCTCCCTCTCCACTTCCCCTTCTCAGAAAGCTGTGGAAAGCAATGAGATCACCCCACAGCTTCCTTTTGTGCAAACTAGAGAGATCCAAAGTTCTTAGCCACTCCTCACAGGACATTCCTTCCAGCCCTTTCACCAGCTCTGTTGCCCTCCTCTGGATGCATTCAAGGACCTCACACCCTTCTTAAATTGGGGGGACCAGAATGATGCACAATGTTCAAGAAGATCCTCTCAGAAAGAGAAACCACAACTTCATGCTCTTCTGCAAGGCCTGAGTCCTTCAGCCTGTGGCAATGGCCACTGCAGAGTCTTCAACTTTAGAAACGTTCTCATTTCTCCATCACAGCTAAGACTCAGAAAAAGTAATAACCACAGCAGTTGCCTCCTCATACACCATACACCTGCTCTTACATCTCATGTCAGAAAAGCAGCTCTCAAACCCAAGGTTCCTTGGGGAATCCTTGCTTGCTGTTTCTCCCATGGTGTTTGCTGGCTAGACTTCCTCACATGGGACTATGGATTCCTAGCACCCTGTGGTAATCACTGCCTGGTCTTTTACCTCTGAAAACAGGGCTTTGATAAGACATTCATGATGCCATAAAATGGATTTTTGACACTGTCACACATCCTAGCAGATGCAGCCTCTACCCCCATGTTAATCGTACCAGGAATCGTACCCATCCCTGTAACATGGAGTTTGGTCTTGTCTGGGAAGCTGAAATCCCAACTGAAGCAGCCCATCACAGACTGAATTTTCAGAACTTCAGGTTACTCTAAAATGTGGGGAACATTTCAACACTAAATGGAGAAAGCTAAAAAAATAATAAGATTAAAGAGCTGGGGCTGCAGATAACTTTATATTGCCAGGAGTGGTTGACAGCTGGCAATTACAGAGCTGGCTGGAGACCTGTGTGGGACCAGCAGTTGTCCTTTCCTTCTTCACTGAAGCTGGAGAGCAAGTCTTGCTGCTACTCCTTCTGAAGACAGGTGAATGCCCTACTAGGGGCATTTCCAGTCATACAGCCCCCATCCCCAAATTAGCTAGTGCATGTCCAGCTATTCAGGATCCTCTCTGGCTTTTTGTCTGCCCTTCTCCTTGATTCCTGCAGACAGTATGACCTCCACAGACCTCTGAAAAGTCCAGGTGTGTGCCACTGGAGGATGCGTAACTCATCACTCTTCACAAAAAAGAAGGGGATCAACATGGAGAATGACAGAGAGCCAGCCCTCAGCAGAGAGGTGCGAAGTGGGCAGATCAAATATTTCTGGTGGATGGCGGACTGGCAGTGTCTGGGAGCAGGGGAGTCAGGCAGGGGTAGCATTCACTCTTCCCTGCAGTGCTGTGAAGTCCAGGTTTCTTCTGAAGAGCTGTCAGTGTCGTTCCAGATCTCTGTAATTGCTAATGTGTGAGAACGAGATGGAGGGCTTTGGCACAGCTCTGTGCTGTGGTGGGGTAAGTCTGCAAATCCAGACTGAGTGCCTCTGGATGTGCAACGATGCAGTCAAGATCAGCCTGAAGCTTGGCTGAAATCATTATTCAGAGCAAATGAATAGGAGCAAAATGTCTTCTTCACACATTGCCAGAAAAATCACTTTGTTTTTGGAAAAGGTTTTATTGAACAGAAAAGTGAGAATTATCAGGAGCAGTCTTTCAGGATATTTGATGCTGACGCTGGTACAGTTATTTTTTCACTGTCCCAGGATACTCTGAATTGAAGCCATTTTGGTCCCACCTATGCCTTTCTGAACAGTGCTCAGAAATTTATGATAACCATAAGCTAGGAATGGCTTGCCAGGTCACCATTACTGAAGAAGTAAAAGCATTTTTCTGCATAGTGTCTCCTGCTGCTTTTAGGGCAGTGTACAACTGCATTTTTCCTGCATGCTATTTATGTTCGCCTGCATCTTAGAAAGAGATTGGAATATTTTCTAATTTCATCTTCTCATCACCACAAAATTATTATCTATGGATTGTCCATTGTAGAGAGGGAACCAGGGAAGAGAGTACAATAGAACTTGCTCTTTATTTTGATTACTCATTTTCCAAAAAATCAAAGAGCACTTTGTCGGAGAAGAATGAAGTATGTATTAAAGTAACATTACTTAAAATGCAAAAATATTTCATTCAAAGCAGATTAGTTCTATTCCTTTTAGAGAGACTTAGTTGTGCTTATCTCCATGGGAACACTACTATTAAAGTCAGTGACAGATTTTTAAAGGTTCAAGAGAGAAGACAGAAGAAATTTTATTTTTCATCTCCTATCATTCCTCTCAAGACATTAAAAAAATTAATAAAATGCCGTATTAATTTAAAATGTGGTATGAATAACACTGCTACTCTCAGCAACCCAGGAGAAGTAATCCTGAAGATTAGCTAAGAAAAAGGAACACATTTCCTATCTACTTATTGCATATATCACCTAAAACTCCCCTTATACTCTGCTGTGAACAGTACGACTGTCAGCTTGGCTGAACCACAGTGCCAGAGCATCTAGCAAAATATAAAAAAGCCCACAAAACAAAATCAGATAATCTTAGTCTAGTGTCAACCCAGGCGCAAAAAATTGCCTCCAGCAATGATGCTTTTCACACTTTGTACAAAGATTGATCTGACCAAGTCTGGCAGATGTGAAGTTGCAGTAACAAACACTATTAAATGACAAAATGGCAGCTGTACAGACAGCAAGACATGGTGCTGTGACTTGAGAGACATCATAATTGTTGACCAGTATCTGGGGTTTCTAACATCATCTCTGTACCACTGTTTCTACCTTCTTGGAAGATCCATGAAGTATGAGCCTAAGGAGGATTTTATGTTTTGTCTTGTCTTTCTTTCAATACTGCCATGTGCCTAAACAGATTGGACCATTGAGCCAGTGTTTTCCTCAGGATACTGTAGACTTGAAATCAGAACTGAAATAAAAATGAGCTGTTGTCTTGCCTAAACATGGTGATGACATTCTGTTCCAGATGTCCACAACAATGACTTCATCTAAACCCCTAGTTCTCTACACTTCAGTCTTTTTCAAACAAATACTGGGAGGGGAAAAACAAACAAACAAACAAACAAACAAACAAACAAACAAGAAACCAAACAAGCAAAAAAAAAAAAAAAAAAACCAAGAAAAAAAAGAACAAGTGATCTCATAATGATTTTGATGAAAGCAGCTGCCCACTTCAGTTAATGCTGCACTCAAAGTGTGAATGGAATGGGAAGCCTTTTAATTTGATGGGATCCATTTCAGGCTCCTCATATTAAACTGCCTGTAATCAGGAAACATATAGATCAGTAAGACTAAGGGCTTCCTGAAACAGCAGCAGAGAAGCACGATCTCTTCTTTCAGGTGAACTTATAAGGGCATAAATTATTGAGTAAGACATCTATATGAGCATGAAAAAATAGATAAAATTATGTGTTTGGGAATCTGCTGCTAGACTGGGGGAAGTGAGGGATTAGCATGGTTCCTTTGCTTAAGGCACTCTGCTCCCTAAGTCCTGCAAAGCAAACCAGTCAGAAGTGACAGTATCCCTAAAAGTTTCTACTAGTACACCTAATAATTTTTTGCTTCATTATTTGTTCTCTTTAAGGAAGCATCCAGCAAGTAAAAAATCTTTTCATATCCTAGTTTGCTTCACCTTCAGTTCAAAATGTTGGGTTATACCATCACTGAAATCTAGATGCTTACAAGAGCAAAACAGAAGCACTGCCAACAAATGCACCCAATGGCAGAACACACTTAACAAGGAGTAACTTGCCAAACAGTTTTGTTGCTCTCCTTTGTTTGGTTTTGTTGTTTTGTTTTTTTGTTTTTTTTTAAATTTATGTTATGGGAAAGCATTTTGGTGAGAATTGGAAATGACCAGACTCTCAGCCTTTCCCAGCACTTTCCTGTGAGCAACTGCCTGTTCTTTCCTCCCACTTCACTCATCATCATGTGCAAAGGGAAGAGCATTTAGTGAAGCTCCTTGCTCCCATACTGCATTACTGGAGAGCTGAAGCAGACAGAGCTCCCTGGAAGCTGAAGCACACTTCTAGCACTCACCAACAAAAGAGCAGAGACTTTGTCTTTGAGAAATTTCCTATGTATTTGCCATCATGGCTAACAAACCAGCGGTGACCTCGCTGTTGTTGTTTTTAATATTGACTGCAGAAGCTCGATGTTCAGGCTTACATGGTGCAATGTCATCAAAGACAGCCCCCACTGAGAGATTATTTTTGGCTTCTAGTATAGATGACAGCTGTATATTTACACTGCGTTTGGCAAGAAGGGATTTTTTAGAATATTGCCAAATACAAACAGAGCAGGAAAGTTGACTGTTTCCTAAAAAATAATTCCAGGAAGGAAAGTCCATGATAACAACAAGATACAAAGCAGTCGTGTGACTTTTAGGCATGTTTAACTCTTTTTTATAGTCTACTTTTGGAACTCATTACTATGAGCTTTCTCTTACTTCAATTTAATTATATTTTGTATTCTGGATCCTTAGAAAACTGCTCCCTTTCTGCATATTAATCATGCTCTCTCTCAGTTAAAAATTTCATCTAATTTCCTAATGAATAGAATATATTTAGGTTTTCTAGCTCTTTAGACTCTCCCCTTTGTTTATTACTATAAAAATAATTTAGACAAGAAACCAAATAAAATATTGCAACTTGATTTTTTTCTTTTTCTAGAATTATCTGTCTGAATGTAACAAAGGAGATAGTTGCAACTTCTTCACTTCCTATTTTTAGCATGGGGTTTTCCTTGTTAATGAGATATGCTTGCAATTTTTGTCCATACTCTGTATTTCTTCATTTTCCTCAATTCCAAAATGATCTGTGGGTGGATTTTCCTGAAGTCATAAAGCAGTAACACAGCTATTTCCTGTTGCCATCAAAATTCTGAAACAGAATTTCTCTCTCTACAAATTACTAAGTTACTTGGAGTACAGCCAAAACAAAACAAAAAAAAACAAATAAACAAAAAACCCACCAAAAAAGAGACCTAACTTGATTGAGTTGATTGGATCCATAAAAACTTTTCAGTAGCCACATGGACTTCGTGCCTTCAGTTCTGCAGATCTACAGTGATTCCAGATAAGTGAGAAAACTGAGAACCTGTTCACTTGCCAAAAAAACACCAAAAAACCCAAACACCTTAAAAATTTAAAATCAGATATGTTCCAGAAAAAGGGGCTGTATTTTTCCACCTAAATATGCCATCGGAAAAAGGAACTGACAAGATGGATCATTTAATTCATTTTAGCCAGGTCACATTTATTTTTAGCCTATGGAATTGGCACAGATGAGTAACAGAAGCAGAATACCTTCAGCTACGTTTCCAAGTTTACATACAATTCCTAGTAGGAATACCAAATGTCACCTTTTAGCTCAGTAGAGTTTTTTGTAGCTGAAACCCTTACTGTGAAAACCCAGAATTATTTGCAATGCACATGGCTTTTAACTCTGTGCAAGGGTTTTTCAAAATAAAATTTCAACTAATTCTGAAATACCTACAGTATTGCTCATAAATAATCCTGCACGTGCTGGTCTGATGTACGAAACCTTCCATAGCTGTTAAAGCCGGATTCAATATCATCTGTCACCCATCTGTCGTTTTCCCAGCACTGGACCCTGGTTCTTCCCTGCTACTGCTGCAAGTCAGGAATAACTCCTGAAATCCCTGAATTCTGCTAGTGCAAAACAGACTGAGGAGACTGGAAACAACAGAGCGATTGGTAGCAGAGATGGTTATTTCTTCACCGAGCTGCAGTCTCCTTTATCTCTTTCTTGCTGAAGGAGGTGATGATAATCTCCACCTGCAGGAACAGATAAGAAGGGCAAAGACAGATATTTTAACAGGATCTTTAAAACTCTGTTCTCCCCAGCCATTACTCAGCTGCCCGAAAATTACTCTCTAAAGTGGTAATGAGCTGAAAATGTTTGGCTCTCCTTTTAAATAAAGCAACAGCACCACAAGAACAATTGTGATTGTTATAGTACCAAGGCTCCTCTAAATGAATATATCTGTGATATGACACAGTATGAGGTCACATGAAACAACTGTAACCAAGGAGGAACACAGCGAGAGAACAATGAAAACGTCAAGATCTGCTGTGATTTTTTTTTTTTTTTCAAGTGGATGTTTGCAGAAGGAAGTAGAAAGAGATAGAAGTTACTCAGGAAAAGCAAAACTATTGTAGTCTACCGTGGGTTTTCTTTGTTTTAAAATTACAGGTTCTCTGTGTGATTCACAGGATCTTCTATCAACTTGCATTTTCCAGAAGTAACAGATCCCAACACACTTGTATCTTCTTGACCCAGGTACTAGGTCCAAATGCACAGGATTGTATCATTATGAACGGAATAGCTTTCAAATTTAACAGATATCTGCTGTCAAAAAGATATGTGCCTGAGGGCCAAGGGATCCTAGAAACAAGTATTTCTGTAGTCAACTGCTGGCCCTCTGTGTCACATGGGAAGCAATACTTTCTGCTCCACAATAAAGGCCCAATCACTCTGCCCAGACCTTTGGGAAAGGGCAGATCCCCGTGTGCAGCACTGGTTGGGTTTGGCCTTGCTATTGGCCCTGGAGGTGACAGATGGGAACGTCCAGGTCTTTCAGCAGTGACTGACATGTCACGTCTGACCATGAACAAAGCCCAGTCTGGCTCCTGCTGCCAGAGGCAGGGTGTTCCCAGCCCAGACAGAACCAGCACTCGCTGCCTCCTTTCCGGTGCGATGGTTTTGAAGGCACAGCACTCCAACTACCTGCCGGGGGAGACAGGCAAGGAAACAGCATCCTTGCCAGTTCAGCTTTGCATTAGGACCTGACTGGCTGCATTCCTACAGAAGTAAACTCCCATCCCAAGCTACTCAGCATCTTGCCTTGAGGTGCTGCAGCTTCCAGAGAGAACAGTTCTCAGAATAAGCTGTGATGGGAAAAAACGCAGCGCTGCAGAAAGTTTTGAGTGCCTTACATCCACCACCCTTCTCCTTCAAGGGATCAAGGGCAGCAGCTGTGAACATGCAGAGCTCTTTTTGCCCAGGCTAGCTGCTGCTGGGAAATATAGTCCTGTGACCAGGGAGGTTATGAAAGGCATAAAAAGCCACAGCTTCCAGACACCATGTCCTGCTGCAGAGCCATGCCTACCCTGCCAGACCCCTACCTGTTGCCACTGAGGCAAGTCACAGAGCAGAGAATCATGACCAAGGCTGGGAAAGAGAAGGGCCCACTCCCAGTGTGGTCAGAGAATTCTCCCAACGGCCACAGCATCCAGTGAAGACCTGTGGGGATGGTGGCCCTGGGGTCACCACATCCTTCATGAGAACCCATGGCCTGGCATGGCCAGGTGTGGGGCTGGGTGGCTCAGGCAGGAGCTGGGTGGCTCGAGCAGGCTGCCTGGTCCCCAGTGCACCTGCCTGACCAGTGGGGAGGGGACTTTGCCCTGGGATGGCACAGGCCAGGCACAGTACATGTGTCTACACATGTTGTCCATGAAATGGGAATCATTACCTGGTGTGCAACAGGCCAAGAACTGTACACTCAAGAGACATTGATTATTTATTTCAGTGCTGCGCAAGCCTGGGTGCTCAGTGGTATTCCACAAATCAAGCACAAGCCACCAGAGCTTCTGCACCATTATGCAGAAACAGAAATTCAGAGTTAGCAACTTCCCAAGCTCAGCCTCTCTGCTAGGATTCGTTAGTCATTTCCATACAAGTTACACAACCCAAACTAACTTGTACACATGCTCAGAGAAAGGGTCTTCATTAGGGCAGGAGTTTTTTTGACCTGTAGGTGTGATCTTTAGTATTGTACTTAAGATTGTTCAGCAACAGGATACACGGACCTTGAGTATTTTGGCCAAGTTAGCAATGGACCCCTGAAGGAGGTCCAGTGCAACACAGCAAGGATGACTGGGGAACTGGAGCATCCCTCTTGTGAGGAAAGGCTGAGGGAGCAGATCCTGTTCAGCATGGAGAAAAGACAACTGAGAGGGGACCCCATCAATGTCTACAAGTATCTGAAAGGAGGACGGCAAGGAGATGGAGCCAGGCTCTTCTTGGTGTTGCCGAGCAACAGGACAAGTCAATGGGCAGAAACTGATGCACAGAAGATCCACCTGAACATGAGGAAGAAATTTACTGTGCAGTGACCATGCACTGGAACAGGTTGCCCGGAGAGGGTGTGAAATCTCCCTCACTGGAGATATCCAAGAGCCATCTGGATGCCAGCCTCCCTGTGCCATGTGCTCTGGGGTGACCCTGCTCGAGCAGGGAGGTTGGGCAAGACGCCCCTTTGTGGTCCCGGACCCATTCCAAGAGTCTGTGATTCTGTGCACGTAGACAGACACCAACATCGCGATGTGCTGGGTGCTTGAAGCTCATTAGTGCCAGCGTGCCGGTGAATGAGGGATGCTGGCTGATGCCTGTTCCACTGACTAGGGCTCCTTTGTCGTGCTTGAAAGCGCGCACAGATCTTACACCAAAGAACCTCCAGACTGAGGATAACACGTACAGACGAAAGTGCCGACTCGGACGCGCAGCCCATGCCGCCCCCCGCGCCCTCCGCGGCGAATCTGCCGCTACGGGGCGCCGCCCGGCCCAACCTTCCTGCGCGGCTTCGCGCGGCCCTGCCCACGTCGGAGAGCGCGGGCGCCGGGCGGTGGGCGTGGCCGGAGCGGCTCCGAGGGACGCGCCGGGCCCGGGGAGGAGGAGCGGGATCGGGAGCGGGATCAGCCCTTCCCCGCCGCCGGGGCGAGGCCGCAGCGGAGCGGGGCGGGCGGTGGCCGGGTCCGGCCCATGGACCGTCCGTGCCCGAGGCGGAGCCCGTGGAAGGAGCCGCTCGGCCGCGGGAGGTGGCGCGGGGCGGCTGAGCGCGGCTGAGCCCCGGGGCCTTCGCTTCGCCCCGTCCCGTCCGTGCCCCGCGCCCGCCGCCCGAGCGGCAGCGGGCCTCGGGCGGGCGTGGGGAGGGGGCCGGGGATGCCGCGGCGAGGGGCCCGCGGGGAGCCTGGCAGATAAACAGGGCAGGGCAGTGACAGCGGCCGCGGACGAGCGGCGCGGCGAGCGCGGGAGGGCCGGACACCGCTCCCCGCGCCGGGGCCGGGGTGCCGAGGGACGTGCGGCCAGGCCGGGGAGAGGAGGAAGAGGAAGGGAGGAAGTCGGGGAATCGTTTGGGGGAAACGGAGGGAGGATGTCGGTCCCGTAGGGAAGCGCGGCCGCGTTGGGGCCGTGGAGCAGCGCAGGGCCGGGCGGGCACGGCCCCGGCGGGCTCGGCACCCTCCGCTGTCGCACCAGGAATTGAGGTACCGTGCGTTGGAGCGCTGGCAGAGCCGGGCTCCAGGTGCTGTTCCAGCGGCTCCTTTGGATTACCTGCTCGTGGTTTTCAGGAGAGACATTTACAAATGCGAGCTGTGGCTTTCAGGGTGCGAGAATGTCCAAATTATCGGTATCGGAGAGGGCAAGCAAATGTTTGTCAGGCTCATTATTTCAGAGTATTTTGAGGTAGTGTTTTAGGATCAGATGCAGTTACGAGCCGTGGGTTGTTTTGGTCACGCCGAGGGACTGCCTGTGCACGTTCTGCAGGGCTGTAGCGTGGAGCACAGGCTAGGCCTCGCCGAGCTGACTCAGTTTTTGGGGGAGAAAACCTTAATTGAAGGGAAAAAAAATTTTTGAAGGCGGTTAATTTGGAAGCTTACTATCGCCAGTAAAATCTTTAAAATACTCATTTGAAGAAAGCGACTTAGTATAAATGGGGAGTGACTGGGACTACAGCAGCACCTGCAGCACTGAGGAGCCTGCCAGGTCTTCAGCAGAAATCTTTTAGCAGGGTAATTTGGACTTCAGCTCTTGGGAAATGTCTTGGACTTCCAGATTTCAGGCTGAACATTACGTAGATACGTAGAAACTATTTGTCATCAGACAAGTTGCTTTCGTAAGAGGCAAAATTTCAGCAAACAGAAACATGATGGGCTTGCCTGGGTTTTCTTTCTGTTTTCTTTAGTTTTGGTGGCTGAAGTATAGTTTAGACACTTGCAAATAAAAATTTGTGTGTGTTTAGTGATGGCAGTAAAGTCATCTGTGTGTGTGTATTAAAGAGATAGTTCAGCTGTTACAGTTTCTGCCATGAATTGTGGATAGTCTGTAACTCAGACTCACTGGTAAAAAATATAAAAGCTCATCTCCCTATTATTATCTTATGTTTCCTCTGTAAGACACGTGAAATAAGAAGCCAGGCACTTGGAAAGTGTTCTTAATCTTTCCAAATCATATTCAAATAACAACAAAGAAGAGCTGCTGAATATTCTAGTGGGTTTAGGCTGCTGCTCGTAGGCCCCATCGCTGTACACGTGCTTGCCCCGCTGCCACAAGCAGTCTCCCTGAAATTAATGGAACTCTCCTTGGTGGTGAAGTTAAACGTGTGTATGTAATTATTGTTGAGAATATGGCCTTAACAAGCAGCCAAATACAGAGCTAGACTTATGGAGGAACATAGATGCAATACATCATTTTGGTTCTCTGGTGTTGTATCCGATCCAGAGAATCCAGGTGTGTCAATACCAAACCGTATGTGTTTATAGTAAATGCAACGACTGTCCAGCCTCTTTCTTGGACCAAGTGAAGTAAAGATTTTGGCTCCCAATACTTATAAAATGTGATTTAGTGTTACAGCTGAAATTTAGTTGCTATTAATTTTTAAGTGGACATATGACTCTAGTAGATACTGCCTTCTTGAATAGTTCTTAGTTGTGTCGATGGTCCAGTCTATCTTATCTCAAGATACTAATTCTTGATTGGTTTAGCTACCTGTGTTTATTGCATGGTGCAGTCTGCCTGATCAGACAGAGGTGTAATGTATAAAATAGCAGCTTAGGGGAGAAGTGTATGCATAAAGAGTTGTAGATAAAAACTGCTCTCTAAATGCTTACAAAACACCAGTGGGCAAGGAGAGAAGAAAGGAGTAAGGCTCTGGGATTGAAGTGGGAAAACATGCAACCAGGTTTTATGGAGAGCAGAGGAGGACTTTTGGGAATTCATGAGGGAGAAGGAAAGGAAGGGAGAAAGCAGAGGGGGAAAGCATTTGTGAGAAAATGAACCTTGAAATGTAACTGCTAAAATACAGTTTTGAACATGAGGCTCAAAATGGAGGCTTGTGCTGTCAGTGTGTGCTAGCAGAGGCCTGACATCCTATAAATACAAACTGTACCTCCCTGCCCGTTCTGCCACAGACGTACGGTTCCTGTGGGTGAGACACAGGCTGAGGAGGGGAATAAACGAGTAGCCAGGAGATGCTAAGGGGAATCTTTCTAAATTTTGCCACGTTACGATACTACTCCTGCAAAAAATGTTTGCTTTATATAGAAAGCTGCCGATCTGGCAGCGTGGAGCAGTTCAATTAAATGCTGCTGTTGGAGTTGTTCAGCGTGCATGGAAAAACGGGTACTATAGGCAGATGGGCTGCCCTGTGCACTGGCATCCGAGCAGCACAGCAGAAATAGCATCCATCTACTTATGGAAACTGGAGTAAAGTGGAGTGGGGTTTTTGCACTGCAGGTACGGGAGGGGAGCAGGGGAGAGCTGTAGGGGGGTGCTCTTTGGAGCAGGCAGCCAAAAAAGGTGGTCTCTGCCTCTCGTTGTGTGTAGGGTTGATTTTGGAACATGTAGGGAGGGTGGGAGGCTGCTTACAAGACACAAATAAGAGGAGGTTTTTTGTAGCTTTGTGGGTGGAGGCTTAAAGGGATGCCTTCCTTTTTCAAATGTGAGTATCTACATATTTTATTCCTTGTGATTTAAGTTACGGAGTTTGACTGGGTGATGATGAACTGCAGCCAAACTTAGAATTCTTTAAGGATTTAACAGAATTTCTTTGATTTAATAGGGACTTCAGTCAGTCTTTTTCTCTGTCAGACAGAGTGACAAGGCAGCCAGGTTGTGATGTTCCCTGTCGTCTTCTCTGTAAAATGTTGAAGTTGTCCATTTTCTTTCCAAATACTGCAATCTGCTTTTAACATTGACACTGGAAAAATGGACAGTGAAATGATCCAAGATTCAGATCTGACACATGACTTGAGCTGGGCATTTATTTTTAGCTACAACTGAAGTTTCCAGTGGCAATTATTTCTTTCGCTTTTCGCTCTTACACTGAGAAACCCAACTTTCTCAATTTTACCCCAAAGGAAAAAAATTCTACTGTGCGCCTTAATCACTTATGCTTCCTTCTGAAATTGATTTACTTTCATTTTCTAGGTGCTGGTGAATCCGGTAAAAGCACAATAGTCAAGCAGATGAGGATCCTGCACGTGAATGGATTTAATGCTGAGTAAGTGCATTAGCTTTTTCAGTTTACAACGTACCTTCCTCCTTTGCGCCGCAGTCAGTGCTCCTGGTTTATATCTTGTGTATTTTCCTCTTGCTGCTGTTTCACTGTCTCTAGAATTTGGATGTGTATTTTTAGATGAGATTAATAGACATTAACCTGAAGAAGTCAGGCACCAATCATAAGTAAGATCTAGCAGTGTAAAATTATTTATATCAAGGCAGAGCTGATTGGATTGAGTTTTGGGGCTTGTTAACTGCAGTTTCTTTCACAACATGGCTGACACTGATTTTCTTCAGCTATAGCACATTGATTCATATTGCTGTAAACATGCTTTGTGTCAGTGTACAAAATGAGCACAATTTTCTTTATTTGGAGCAAGTAAGGCTTTATTTTCTGTGTCCTCACAGAATGAAATCTTACTCTGAATTTTGGATATTTTGTTGTGCTTGCTTGTCCAGAGGCTTGTGTTAAATTCTCTTTCTAAGAGCTTTTATTTTTTGCATCTAATATCTGTTATTTAGCAGTTGTGAAGAGGAGAATGGCATTAAAGTATGGAAAATGGTTATCTGTCTGAGAAAGATTTACGTTTCCTAACTTTTTTACTAACTTTGCTGGAGAGTAGGAGGAGATTCTTCTGCATGTTAATTTATGCTTGCAATTCTCTCTGTGTGTATACCAAAACCTGCTGAATTAGTGCTAATTGAATCAAAAGTGTTGAAATTTCAAAGCTTATTTTCTGTGGGTTTTTTTGTTATTTAGATTGTACTATTGGTTTTGTCTTGCTTGTTTTCAAACTTAACAGTTTTGTACTGCTATCCTTTAGCTTTTAGTAGTATCGTCTATTTTGTGAATCCTGCCTTTTTGGGAAGTTTAAGCTTTCATTAGTCTTCCAGTAGTTAGTTCTTTAATAATAATATCTGAGCTAAAAGTTTAGCCAAGTAGTCTGGACAGTACTTCTTCCTAATCAGCAAATGGTAGTTCAGGATAAGGTACACAGTCTTTTGGATGGAAATTCAGAGTGATTCATAATAAATACGGTATATGCTACATGTTTTCAGCTCCTCTTTGTAAGGAATATTTTCTCTTTCCAAAATAACTTTTTTATAAGTGCCTAGTCCTGTATTCTTTTACTGCTGAGCTGTCTCTGTCATTTGGGCTGCTGCAGATACCTCTTAAAAAACTTGTGTGAGTTAAAAGACTTGCATGAGTTGACGTGCTTGAGTAGGTCTCAATATTAGGTGCTGAGTAAAAAGTTCCTAAATGAAAGTGGAAGTGGATCCCTGGTACCTTTGAAAGTATCAATCCATTTAAGCAATGTGTTTTTTCTAAG
Organism: Cettia cetti; assembly: GCA_013401135.1. Taxonomy (NCBI): domain Eukaryota; kingdom Metazoa; phylum Chordata; class Aves; order Passeriformes; family Sylviidae; genus Cettia; species Cettia cetti. Next base: position 13,876 of record VZUI01039593.1, read on the forward strand.
TTTTTAAGCACATGGATGCTCTTAAAGGGGTAACAGTGCTGTGTAATGGATGGTGTATGATGTGGGTAGGTAACCTCAACCCTGCAAGCTCCATACCCAAATCTGTGTGAAGCTGGGAGCCCAGAGACGTGTGCAGAACTGGTGAGGGACTGGGACACACTGGGATTTGCAGCAACAGGGGCTTCCTCGAGTGTCTCACTTTGCATTGAAGGTTTGGGCAGAGCTGAGCCTGCAGCTGGAATGCAGGGCAACATGGCAAATTTGGCCTCAGGAGAGGCTGTGCTGGCTTCTGCCTTCTCATAGCAAGGGATTTGGATTACGGGGCAGCCCTGTGCCAGCGCAGCCCTGCTGCCAATCACAGGGCACATCCCAGTGCGGGTGCCATGCGGGAATTGCAGGGGAGCTGCCTGGGGCTCAGGAGCTGTGGATTGCCCACCCATGGCATTTTGTCCCTTGTGCTTGTCCTTAGGTGGACAAGTTGGAACGCTCGGTGCATAAAAATGCAATACAGAAGTGTGGTATATTTAAAGTGTACAAGGAGTAAGTTATAACGCATCATTTTTAGGGTTCTACTGCCAAAAATAATCAGTAGATCGTAACATACGCTTTACAACAGGGAAAAGGCTGTTTTGAAATTCTTGCAAGTTGCACATCTGTCCTTAAATAACTTATATTTTCTTCCAAATAACTAACTGCTCTCTCTGTTGTCTCGCTTTCCATTACCCTTTTTTGCCTGATTCATTCCCTTTCTGTCCTGCTTACCTTGTGGAAGAATGATGTGGGATTCAGCTAATGAAATAAATAGCATGGAGGTTTTTTTGGAAGGGTAGGAAGAGAAAAGCATTACTTCTTTTCATGTCCTGATCAGTTGCTCTGGAACATAAACATGTTTGCATACAACACCACATCTGATGTGATGAATAGCAGGAGGGAGGTGGTGAAAACAGTAATATGCTGCAGATGAGGAGACTTTTCGTTAATTTTAGTGTACTTGTACATTAGTGGATTTGAATTGTTTCTTTTGGTGCAGCTTGCTCTTGTGCTTTGAAAAAAAATCCAGTTTTAAGTCCTGTCTTAGAACTGTTTGCCTTTGCTTTGGCAATGGATGTTTCTCAATGGAAGCAGAGAGAGGATACATGTTCGGAAAAATGTCTAGTGCTGTGAATGAGGGAATCAAAAATTTTTATTTAGTGTTACTCCTCTTTCTGTGGCTAAACAAGATAGCCAGTGCTAAAAATGCTGGCCTACTTCAGTGAGTGTGAGGGGATTTTATTTGGTTTGATTTTAGGATTCTGGCCGTAAATAGTTGAGGTTGTCGTGTGCCTTTAGGTGAATTGTAGTATTTAGCAAGGTGAAATCTGTGTAGTTCTACAAAACTAGAATTTCCTCTGGGACTCCAATTCTCAATCCCTTTAGCTAATTAATTATTTGAGGAACTGTATGGAATCAAGTACTCCAGGTAATTAATGTGCTGAATAGTTAAAGCTAAGATTAATGTGTTGGTGGTTAAGGTTGTAGGCAAGTTAACTACAGTAGAGACTATTTTTTTTTCAATGTTCCTTTTATAATCTGTAGTTGAATTAGAGACAAATTTTTATGATTTTTTTTCTGTTGCTGTAGTGAAGGTGGTGTGTGGGATGTAAGAGTACTGTGGCATTGGTAAGGGGAGTAGAGTATTGCAGAAGCAAGGCATGTTCTACAGCACAGGTTTTTCTGCATGAAGGTTTTTTGGAAGGGCTTAGCCCACTTTCAGCTCTTGCTGAATGGCTTCAGGTGGCTGTGCTATCATCTGACATTTTCCTGCAGCAATTCCATGAAAAATGGGAGCGTGGCCTCCCCGCAGTATTTTCCCAGTGTTCCTGGTCTTTAACATGGGAGAGCTGCCTTCTAAGCGTAATGAAGAAGTCGTATCAACCAAATTTTCTACTCTTTGCTTTACTGCCAACAACAGAGGCCCTTTTGATGTAGAAAGGGTTTAAATTTGGCTTTTAATAGCAGGAAGCCTGCGACTTCCCTTCCTTTCCTTCCCTCCCTCCCTCCTCAACACTTCAACTGCCTTTTCATGAGGCAGTTCCAGAGGAGTAGGTATCTGCTGCTGCAAACAGTATTTTGTGAACATCCACTGATAAGGTAGAGCCAAAACCTTCTCTTTTTGGCTGTGCAGAAGTTTAGATGGCAATCTTTCTGAGCTGGAAAGGATGAAAAATGGAAAAGGGAGGATAGGAGGAGTAAGGAATATAGTTGGAAGAATTAAATGTGTGGCTCAGGTTGAAGAGGAAAAGAAAAACAACTCCTTTTTTTTGCTATCTAGAGCCTGGGGTTCTTTGCTTCTTTAAACATTGCCTTTCACTTACTTCTGATTTCTTTAAGTCATCTTTCCCCTCTGTGATCACTGTGGCTTTGGCTGACAGACTCTAAGGAGAGGGTCATTGTCATGCACAATTTTAGAAAGCAGGGAGTAATTGGCAGGGCAAGAGACAATTTTGAAGTGTCATGGGAAAAACTGGGACAAGCAGAAGTATTTAAATAGAAATAAATGGTTGAAATGTGACTTACAAAATCCACTACAAAGATTGACAAATAAGGAGAATATGCCTTTGTGATTATTAAGTTTGGATAGTGTTTAGGATTCAGGAAGATCTTGAGGTTACAGGAAATTTCAGGTGATACTTTTCAGCCTCAGTTTCCCAAATGATGATGTAAAATGTTGACACTTTCTTGAACTAGTATGTTGAAGTGCTGAATAGGAGTTTGCGTATTTATTTAATCTAGTAGTGTTGATGGCATAAGCAGAGCTCAATAGCTTTGTTTTCAAGACTTAGATGACAAATATATTTGCATTTCTCTTGTACTTTTAAAATTTTTTTCCTCTTAGTGGAAAAGCAAAGAAGGCCACATCACCGTCTTAGAGATTTCGAACATTTTCTCTTTTCTCACCAAGATTCAGGAGTTTGTAAGTAAGGAAAAGTAGTAGTTGTTGGTTTCTACTCTTCTCTTAATACATCCATTACCACCATTATGTCACATAAAACAGTAAATAATATTATCACTTTAGTCAGTGTCAGTCTCTCTTGTAAGTGAAACAACTTCTGGTTCAGTAACCTTACTTTTCAGTTTTCTGATACTCTGGGTTTTTTTCTGATTTTGGTCTTCTTAGCCATGTGATTTTATGGAAGAGAAGTTAATGTTATGAGTGAGGGAAAAGTATAATATTTATAACTAAGTCTTCCAAAATAATTAATTCCCTCCTAATGGCTAATATTAGCTTGTATACACAAATATCATTGCTCTGTTTTTATAGTTCCTGTACATTGGTGTACCAATCCCATGGTCACTTCAGTTCCTTGCCAAGAAACAAACCAACTTTATTGTGCTTTACTTGACTGGCATCAAAAGTAATTTTTTCCTGGTGTTTGAGTAAAATTGAAAATTGGAGTGGGAGAGGCTTGGGGTGTGTGATTCCCCTCTCTCCCTTTCTTTCTTTCTTTGCATCACAGTGTCTGTTGAGAGGCTTCTGCAGCTTTGAGGCACATACTTTTGGGGTTTTTTTCTCAGATCTTGTTCCAGGACACCAGTGAGGTGCTGGAAAATTTGTGTGTACACGTCTGTTCAGTTTCATCTGAACAACTGGTTATGGTGTTTGATCAAAACTTGTACTGTAGAATGTAAAGTGGAGGTGTGGGCAAAGAGAGGAGTAGGATTTGTTTCACTCAGTTTTAGGTCTTGTCCTGAGAGCTGACACAGTTGTGTGGTTGAATTTTGTCAAAAGACAAAGATATGCCAACAGCTAATAAATATGATGAAAAAGAACTGACTACTGCATACAGCTTGTAAAAGTTTATGCAAAACGTTTATGCAAGTTAAATACAACTTTCATCAACTTGAAAGAAATAGGAGGTAATACCTGGTGATGTTAAATCACCTATGCAATCAAGCAATTTCTTAATTGTTAGGATGTTTAAAGAGACTTTTTTTGTGCTTGAAATTATCTTTCCTTTGAAAATACTTTTATTTCTACAAGGGCAAAAATTCTGTTCTGTGACAGAGTAAAAGTGAACTCAGTGAAGCAGCATTAATATTTTTTTACATAAAACAAAGGAAAAACCTTTCTAGGTTTGGGTTGGGGTTTTTTTCAAGTTTCTTATGGCATCTTGCCTTAAGATGTGAGATATTGTCCATTAAGAGCTTGTGCAAATGCTTTGCAATTTATATCTGCTACTCAGGTTGAATTTTTAAATGCTGTAAAATGAGTTTCCAGAAAATTGTGATTGTTTATAATACCTACACTGGGCCTCGTTTGGCAAGGATTGTTAACATACTGTGGCACTGAAAATTCAAATAGTCATTGGAATAACTCCTTCACCTTGCTTAGAGGCTTTCTGAAAGCAGGCTGTTAAAATATTTCAACGTGCAAGTGAACTGAATTTTTTTTTTTCACAATGAAAAATTATGTTATTTTTCCTGAAATACTGCAGTGCATGAAGGAATCTAGAAGTTTAAAAAGCTGGTTAGTTTTATCTGCTTGTAGATAACTCGTGGTAGGCTCAGGTTAACCATCAGTGGAGAGATGACAGCAGTATTCAAAGAAAGCATTGACTTTCATTTTTACATTGTTCTTTGTTTTCACGTAGGTAAAAGAAGAAAAGTGTGAATTGAGCATAATTTCATTATTTTCTTGGGAAACATGGTATTGCTCAAAGCAGAACATGCATCTTGTCTGCATTTACTGGTTGGCAAGTGCTGAATTCTCCTAGCAAAACAGTATTTAAACTACCAATTTTATGTTGTTAAATGTTGAGAGCTCTCTGTCCTTTGAATTACTTTTCCTGGCTTGCATCTTGACATTTGTGCTTTCAGTTAAATATTTCAGTTTTCTGAAAAAGAAACCCAGCAACAAAAAAACCCCAGTAGTAAACTCATCCCTCAAGCTAAGTTTGCATGTGTTGCAGACATGATTTGGCATGTGAAGGGACTGGCCAAAAATATGGCAGTAGTTCTATTTGTTTTGAGGTTTAAATTTCACAAAAGCTTTTTAAGTATGCAGCGATCAACCTAGGAGAAAGCTTTATAGTTGTAGAGAGCTTGGAGAGCAATAACTATGAATAGCGGAATAAGCACGAGTGATGTAATCTGAGAAGCAAAAGAGAGAGACAGAAGAGAGCTTAAGGCTTAACTGTGTGGAAAACATTGTGAATGGGTCTGTGAGGGTTTTGACTTTTGATGGTAGATGTGGGATTTTACTCATTAGTTTTGGTAAAATCAAACAAATGTGCAAGTTTCCTTTTATTTTCCCAAACAGAAAATAAACCATTCAGTGGGTAGCTGAGTGAATGAAGTCTGGGTCCACTAACTTGTTCTGTCTCCCAAATCCTTTCTCCCGTGAAGCATCTGCAGCTCCTCTTTGGGACCTGTGGCTTTCTGAGTGCTTCCTGTTTCCTCCACTCCTTGTTTTTTTTCCCCTCATGCAACACTGATCCCTAAATATTCCTGCATCAGCCCACCCTTTATCTTCCTTTTTCTGGTTTTCCTGCTATCTGGACAAAGTCAGAATGTGTTGTGGCTGGTGTAGGTCTACATTAACTCTTCCTGCTTTTCCTCATTGGAATGCTAATTTTGGTCTCTCTTCTACTCAGCCTCTGATTTTCATTTCTGGAAGTTATTTTGCAGCAGCAACGCTTCTTCAAGTTTGGCTGCACAGCAGAATCTGAGATAGAGTGGGACTTTGAAAAAAAAAGCTTAAAAAAGTCTTACTCGTCCTCAGATCACTCCAGATTTTTGTTTTGAAATATTTTTAGTTTCCACAGTCATGAATTACAGTGGAGGTGGTGTATTTTTCTCCATTTTCTTATCTTAAGTAAATATCTAGTAATATAAACCAATGTATTGTGTCCCATTTAACTTGATATTTAATAAATCACAAACTATATTAAATACTGCAAAAAACTTCAGATAACTTCAAAAATATAGCTCTCTATGGAGAACATTAAATGCATGTCTATATTCCACATTTCTGTGTCCTATCTGAAAAAATTTACTGGGTTTTTCAGGTTTTCACCAGCTTTTCTTAATAATTAGATCGTGTGGAGTGATTACCTTTTCTCTTGCCAGTGCTACAGAATCAGCACTACATGAAGAATTTTCTTTGGTAGTATCTCATTGTATTTCTTATTTCCCATATATTTTGGATGGACAGACTGGGCAGTACTCTGATTTTTCAAAAAAAAAAATAGTTTTTACTAATTTTTCAAGATGGACGCTTGAATTAGTTTATGTATGAACTTATCATCTTAAACTTATCACAGTTACCTTTTTGATATTAAATCTATTCGTTCACATTATTGCAAACCCTGAAGTTTCCCCTTACTTCATGATATAACTACATTTTATCTCTTGCCAATCATTCCAGCTGGGAATTTTTTTTTTCAATTTCATTATGTTAAAATCTTGTGGCTTTGTCCCATAAGATAAAATTTATTACGAATAAAAGCTGTGCCTTTCCCTGCTCCTTCTAGCAATCTAGATATGAGTGGGATTTCTTATTTCTGTTTCTTAGGTTGTGAGCTCCTGTTTTGTTCTCCTGGGCTGGGAGTACAGGTTTGGGGGGTTTCGAGGCATTTTTCTAAAAAGTGAAAGTACTGCTCTTGTTCCAGTTTTGTGAACATCCTTCCCTAGCGTCTCAGATCAAGGCAGGCAGAGTTAAGGCTTTGAAGTATAATCCAGCAGGCAGAGTTATCTCTATCTTTATTTTTTGGTATATCATGCATTTGTGTATTAGGGTTACCCAGGTCCCATCTCTGATGAAGAGGTGAGATACAGAAATTGCTCATCTTAAATCTTGGTCATTCAGAGCTCTCAAGTTGAAATGAAGGAATTTCCACTGATGAGGGTTTTTTTCAGTATAACTTGAATCTTGACGTTAAAAATAGCACGCCTTACATTTTACTTTAACAGTTGAACCTTGAGTTAATAGTAAATCCAAGCATTTAGGATACAGTGCAAGTGTAGCTGCACTGCTCTTGATGGTTATTTCTACAACTGTACTCTAATGTAAACATGCAGTTAATTAGAATTACTTGTTTACAGCTGTGCTTGCTCAGAAACAGCAATGCACTGAGGGGTGCAGAAGCATCCACTTTTTGAAAAATGTAGTGGTGGAATATCTGTATGAGAGGTTTTCTTTCAAGATGTTGCTGTTACAGAAGTACAGGAAAGCTTGTGACCTTCTCTCTGAGCTACCTGTTGCTGGCTGTATTCTCCACAGGGCTATTGAGTAAGTCATTGTGTTCACTTGTCCTTCTAGTTAAGGCACTAGAAAATAATTACCTCTCCCAACTGCACCCTTGCAGCCTCCCAGGAGTGGTGGGTGAGCTAATGGAGCAGTCAGAGGTGTGCAGGGTTTCCTTCTGGGGCTTGGTGTAGTCCCAGGAGATGCTGCATTTAGCCTTGAATGGCACCTTCACAGCTTGCTGGGGGATTTACTGCTGCCTCCTTAAGCACTGGGATTTAAACACTCCCTTCTTGTCTGGAGGTCTGCGTGCAGAGAAATGCTTTGGTTTCCTTCAAGTTAAGACATTTTTATTCTGTTTTGACAGTACAATTATCTATGTAATATAACTGTTCATATAAATTAGAAAATGTTGCAAGGAAATGTGTTTGTGAAGTAAATTTATTCTTAAGTTCGTAGTGGCAAAGAATGCCTTGCTTCAATCTTGCTTGTTTTTTAATTTTTTTTAAAAATATAGATAAAAATGTGTAGTGGGACACTTAGCACATTAAGCTCAGAGAACTATGTGTAATGCCTATTTTAACCCTGATAATTTAAATTAAAATAGGCTAGGTAAATTTGGTTTGAGTTGTAACAACCCTTTAGAGTTTTTAATAAGCAAAATATATTAATTCTATGGACAAAGCCATTTACTGAAATGATTTTATTGAATATCTTCTGAAATGAGAGTGTAATCACAGCACTGCATTATTCATGGAAGAAAACTATAAGCACAATGCAAAGTTTAGGAAAATAGTTTTTCTTTAAATGAGAGACAAAACTGAAAGGGGAAGGGCTCGGTTAAGCACTTGGGGTTTTCAGGAAAGCCGGGATCACTCAGTCCCAATCTCCCACACAAACCCCAAGTCCATGTGCAGGTCAGGCAGAGCAGCACTTTCTACACTTCCAAATATTTGACAAGACAGTTGCAGAGCTCAGTGTCAGTAAAAAATTAAGTTTCCCAGCACTTTGTCTCAATGTCTTCTGCAGCACACTTGTTACACAACTTTCTAGAAGATTTGCTTTAATGGGGTTGTGTGGGGGTTTTTTGTTATTAAATTTCTGTGTTGTGGGAAGCTACTAGATTTTCAGTTCTGGGTTTTGATCCATTCTAAAATAGATGCCTGGAAATTGGATGCAAGCTTTTAATTTTGCTATGTCAAAATGATTAATGTTGTTTCGAAGTACTTACTCATAGGAACACATTCTGCTTCTACTGAACATTGTAGATAAAAATATGCTCTGTAACTACATATAGGACACTTGAAAATCTGAAATGTAACTATTTTGCCTGTTAGTTTTTTGAGCTGGAACTGTGTCACTCTTAATTTTCCCGAACTCTTGGGAATTTGGGATGCTCCCTGCTGCCTCTGTGTTTTGCTTTCACTTAATTGGACAGTCTTCACTTTATGTAATTGTATCTTATGCAATCAAATGGGTTTTTTTCCTTATGTTTATTACCAGAGAACTTGGGAGTGTTCTGTTACCTAAGTATATTTTTGTCACTGTAAAGTAATGAGTGAAAAAGATGAAGTTTGGTAAAACATTTCTGTATTCTCTGCAGTCGTAGAGAGTTGGAAAAAACTCTTTGAAATCATGTAGGCAGCATAATGTCTGACTTTTTCCTCACAGTTTTATTCATGCTGAATAAAGTTTTTAAATGTATTTTTATCTGGGATTAACTGGAATCAACCAAGGCCTCTGTTTTCTTAACTGAAATTCATAAGTTTAATTTTGATAATAATTTCAGACAATAAGAAAACAGGAATATTTTTCACTTAATTTTTAATAATACTGTTTGGGCATAGTTTGGGGTTTTTTTTAACTTTATGCAGAAGGTAAAGTTACACATAGTTAGGTAGAGAAAGCAGAAGTATTCTATATATATTATTCCTTACCCAAAGAAAGAATGTTTCCATCCTGAATAATGCTGCAAACAGAAAAGAAGTTTGGTGTCTGTTAGAAGAAAAAATATTGGGATCATCTCTGTATGATTCTGTGATATTGTTATGGAAATAGAATATGGGTTTTTTCAATAAACAATGAAGAAAAATCCCAGAGGATATCCTGTGAGAAACTATGGGAAACACCAATTTATATAACTTATTTATAATTATTACTGGGAGGAGTGATCTGATAAGTTGTACTTCAGAAATTTGTTTTAATGCAGCTGAACGTGAGAGAGTCCCGCAGGAGTCAGAGTTTAGATTGTATCTGCAAAATTGGAAAAGGACTTAAAAGTCAATTAGTTAAATTACCTTAGTATGGTTTGGGATGTTTTTGTGGCAAAAAGACAAATGGATGTCTTGGATGGAGGCTTGGATGACTAAAAAAAGGGAAAGTGAAACATAAGTGATAAAGGGGACTTCCAAATCTGATAAGAGTGTTATTAAAATAGTATATCCCATGCTGATGCCTTCACTTCATGAAGGATGTGGAATTATTGGGAAGAACTTGAAATTCAAAGGAAGCCACAGGAGTTGTCCCAGGTCCAGAAAAGGAGTGTCCAGACATGATTTCATGGCTATAGAGAGGTGGTGCTGTGCAAGAAGGACGCCTAAAAACAAGGACAGGCATGAGACTGACTTCCTTAGCATTTGAGATACTTTATTTGAAATAATTCATTAGGAAAGAGGAAGCATCATTTAAGCAGTCTTAGAGAGGTAGGGGTTTAATTTTAAACTGTATTTGAATCCACCTGAAGATTCAGCTTTGCTGACATGGGTGTGTGTGCTGAGGGTGCCCACTGTGGCTTTGGGGAGCACAAAGTCTGATGCACATGCTGTACATTCTTCCTTTTCCTACCCTGAACATTATTATGTGTTTGCAATTCTGTGTTGGTGTTTGAAGCCTTGAAACCTTTCAGCCCCATGTCTGCCCACAGGCATCACAGAGGTGAGGATGCGTGGGGGTTGACTTTTGGTTTTGGTTTTTTCCCTTAAGATAATTTTGCTGCTTGTTTTGTCACTGTTTTCACTTCCTCCTGAAGCATCAAGGCTCTTGCAGTATCTAAGGTGATGCCAGAAGATCCTCTTTTGGGCCGGACTGGTTGATTCTTACTCAAATCATGCAGATAAAGTTAGTTGAAGAACTTGAGATAAGAAACTCTTTCATCGGGGACTGCTAGGCTTCTTTCCATCTTCTCCTGCACAAGACTTTCTTAGCCTCCTTGGATCATTAGAGCAGACTTTTTGTAAGCAGTTCTCTGTCCTTGCAGGAGTCCTGGGTGATCAATCTTACCTCATTTCAAATTATGACCTTCAGAAATAATTGTTTTATCTGAAATTTCATCTCAACACTAAAGTATATGGAGAAGCATAGTGGCTTGTGATACAGTGAAACGCAAACTGAAGTATTCAACTATCCTCTCTGGCCTAAAATTCTTCAAAATACTCACCAAGTGTCTGTGTTTCCTGACTGTTCCATGCTGTTCCAAACTGCTAGCCCAGGTCAAAGCTCTGGTTCTGAAGTCTGTCTTGTAGAGGGAGACATGTCTGTGGCTGAAGAGGTGGCTGACTGGATTCAGTCCTACTCTGTATTTATGGATCTCTGCACTTTAAAAGAAACAGCAAAATTTTACCTTAGTATGGGTAATTTAAATCAGTATAGTTTGAGTGCATTAGTATCTCCTAACAAAACCAAATATAGTTCTCCTCAATTCCATTCATTCTGGACCTTATCTCTCCTTCTGATGTGTCTCACTGGTTGCCAAGCAACCTCAACAGTATTTCTGCACATCCAGCAGCATTAAAAAAATAAAAAAGGTGAGTAGTTGTTGCTGAAAATAAGATGCCTTCTGATGACATGAATGAAAGGAGTTACGAGGGAAGGAAATGGGGAGTGGCGAGTTTGGAGCTGATGTTCTGAAAAAGCTAATAATATTTAGCACTTAACTAGTGCTTTTTATTTTCCAAGCACTAATCAAACAAACGTAAGATTATTAAATAAAGGCTATTTTTTCCTTTTAGTGAGTGATGCACAATTATATTTATGTTTCCTAGAGCAGAGGGCATGATTCAATCCCAAGAGTGAAGAAGTTTTGTATATGTATTTCTTTCTCTAACCTGTACTGTCTTCCCATATTTCTAATTGGACTGCAGATTATCTGTAGGGTTTGGGAAGATTTTTCTTTGTGTGTTTGCTGATACATAGCCAGGATTCTCTGTTTATTTCATGCAGTGTTTTGGGTTTCATTAAAATACTTATCACCTGCAAGGCCTTCCAAATTAGAAATATGAAAGATTGTGTGTTGTAGGTATTTAATTACTTAGTAATGCTGTCATGCTTATAAAGCAGTAAATAGAACTTACTGCTATATTCTGTCTCCAGTGGAAAATGTGGTCTGAGAAGTAAACAAATTACCATAGTAAAGGACATCATAAGGGAAGTGAAAGCTGATTTGGGAAAATTATTCTGGTTTTAGGTTATTGGAAAGGAAAACTTTGTGTTTCATGTAGACTGACCAAAGCAACATTATTGAGGATACACATAAGTTAGAAAGTATCTGATTTAAGATTGCCATAATTTGAGTTCTTTTTAATTTAGGACAGCATTGCCAATGATTGCCTATATAAAAAGGTAATTTTAAATCCTTTAATTAACTCCCTAAAAAGCAGTTTTAATTTGAATGTGGGTTTTTTTACAGCAGGTTCTGACACTGTGAACACTCAGTTTCCCTGTCACAGCCTGCCTGGAATTACCAAGTTGCGTGCCATGAACAGACACCAGAGAACTGGGCTGTCCTGCAAATTCTGGTCTAGAAGACTGTTGGCCCCAGTCACAGTTCAATCCTTTCCTTCCCATTCATTTGTTTCCTGAAGATGGTGTTCTTAGGAAGATGCTTACTCCATTTCTGAGCGAGGGTACTAAAGAAGGGATGTGCTGCAAATGTGTCAGAAACGGGGATGTGTCAATTTATACACAAAGTAGGATGTGTTGTGAGTTACACCCTCTGTGTCTGTGGCACACAGATCCACATGTTGGACATGCTCCAGTGAGGCTTTTTACACACATTTTTACATGCTTTGTACTCAGCCTGTGGTTAACACACTGCATCTCCACATGGGTATTTTGACACTACTCAGGATAAAATGAACAAAATGAGGCTGGATTATTTAGGAGGTGTCTGCCATGTGCTGCAGATAAACCCAAAAAAATGGAGGCTCAGTGTGCAAATCCACAGCTTATCTTTGCAGGGTGGCTTCCTGCTCTCATGCTTCCACAGAGGGGAAGGCATTTTACAGGTAATGTGGTGCTTGGAGCTGCTACTAACAGAACACACACATTTTGAACCAGTCTGTGTGTTCATCTGATTCACAGACCCAAAGGAGTGGCTGCCTGAGAGAAGCTGGTTTTGCTCTGTGTGAGGAGTGGTGAATTATTCTCCAGTTGCAGTGAATTTAAGTCAGCTGGCTGTTGCTTTTAATGTGAAGACTAGTAACAATACTAGATCATTCTAGGTTTGAGGATAAATTGGTTTAAGGAAGGCATACAAAAGAACTATACTTGCAAATGGTTACAACACAAATGAAACGATTAAAACACAAATGAAAAAAACATCCCAGTGTTACATAGTATTTTTACCATGTTCAACTTCTAAGGGTTATTTGTGTTGGACTAAAATTTCTTTTGATATTCTGCAGCTAATAGAGGTAATTTAGAGATAGAGAAATAGTCTATGTGTGTATCTGTGTGTGTGATATGTATACAAAACCTGTTTGTAGTGGTGGTATTTTTATCCTCATCTTCTCTTAGAAGATGAGAACTAGTTCATGCTTTTTTTTTGTAATGCCTAAAATACGTTGATTTTGGCAGCTGCCTCTTGCCTCTAGGCTTGTAAGTAGGTTTCTCCATGCAAGATGTGGGCAATTACTATATGTATATATATGTGTGTGTGTGATATGTTAGTTGCTGCACCAGTATTGCCATGTAAACTTAGTTGCCCTTATAGATATATATGTATTCTCTTTATATCTCATTTTAAAAGGGTAAATATTATAAACTGGTTGCTCAAGAGCAGCATGCTATAAAAAAAGTAATAAGCACATCAGTAAAAGTGTTGGAGGTAGTAATAAAACTGCACTATAATCCTTCTACCAATTTATTGAACTCTAACTATAGTTATCTATGACAATTAACTGCTGCATATTGTACATTAACCCTTTGTAAGTACCTGTATAAGCAGTGATACTCAGTATGGCCTCAGTGCCTTAAGCTTTAGGTTTTCAAGCAAATGTGTAATCTAATTTCATAATACAGTTTCCTTGTTGCTCTTCTCTTTTTATCCATCTTTCAACAAAATAGGATACCAAATTACTTTGGGGAGAACATCTTTGTCACAAAAATGAATGTCCTTTTTGCAAAAAGAAAGTAAACACATGACATTTCAGATTTTTCATCAGTGTCTTTAAAAGTAATAATAGTGCAAAAGGTGATAAACATTTAAATGTGGCCATCTCTGCTTCACTGGAGCACACAACTCTGTGCTCTTTTGGACATCCAGGGGTGGTTCTGATTCTCAGAGCCATTTCCATGTGCTGAATGTTCACCAAGAGCTGGGCTGTGGTAAGCTCAGGAGTGCAGCTGGCAAGCTGTGTTGCAGAAGTATGGTAGCATGAGGTGAAATAATAAAGCGTAAAGCATTATTTCTTATTAAATAGAAGAAGTCAGTCTTAGTCTAAGGTTTAAATTTTCTAAATTCTGTCTCCTAGAAGATGATTGTTTGTATTTAAAATGTCCTAAAATTTCCTCAGACTGCTGAAGAGTGTAGGAAGTTGAGACTACAACTTTTTAAATTCGGTTGTTTGTTGCCTTGGCACAGGAGTTTCTATAGATTTAGTGAATGTCCCTGAATTCCAAGAAGATCCTTAAAATGGCAAGCAATTACGTTTGAAGTTTGGCTCTCATGATGTCAATACAGATATGTAGTAAAATATTCCAGGGTGTGGTGATACTTAATCATTAATGATTGAGACTTGGGGCATTTCCTGAATATTAATGCTGGATATGAATGTTGATTGCCTACGGTAAAATTATCTCCCAAATACTTCTTCTCTCCCCTCTCTTTTTTTATTGATTGCTAATGCAGAAAGGATAAATGCAGAGCTAGGTCAGACAAATATTTGAAATAACTCCTGAGGCACAATGCTTAGGACAGAGCACTTGCCCTACCTTCATACGCTGTGGATTTCATAATTATCATGTAATGTAAAAATGGTTATTTTTTTTTTTCCCTGTAGTGATTTAATGTGTAGTTACACAGCTCAGGCTGTAAGTTGTCCACCGGGATTTCTTCCCTCAGAATCAGTTGGTAGAATTCAGCATTGTCGCAGGCTTCTGATTTCAAATGATGAAGCTGATGTGGAATTTTCTCTAATTGTGTAAGTTTAACTGCCACTAAGGGTAAACTGATATGATGCCACACCTTGGATGTACTTTAATACTTAATCTGCCCCTTAGGAAAGGATTGAGTAGCTCATGTCAGTGCAAAACTTACTCATAAAAACGTTTATGACTGGGTTTACATTAATATTTTTAGAGCAGTGTAGCCTTTTGCTGCCAACACCAACTGTTAATAACCTACTAAAATACAAAACATAAACATTTCATAAATGTGTTTGGAATGCACAGCATGTGCCATTGGTTATGTTGTGTTCTGTAAGTCTAAACTCCTGACAGGATCCTCTTAATTCCTGCACAAAAGTACAGGATGAGGTGCCAGTGAATATCATTGTGCTGTAGGTACCTTGGTGTGGTTACCTGATTTCCAGGTAATAAATTTGTGGGGCATGTCCGCATATTGTTTGCATGTGTTGACAATACACTCTTGTACCTGGCGGGAATAAACTTGGTTTATCTTTCTGTGAAACTTTACACAGAGAGGTTTTTCAGTCCTATATGTTAAACATTTGGAGGGAGAGTCTTGTCCTCCTTGTATGACAGTGAGGGTCCATTCTTCCCTTTCTCCTCTCCGTAGCTGGGAAGTATCTTCTTAGCCCATGGCTAAGAAACAGCTTCTCTTATTCAAATGAAAAAAATGTTTTGTGTAGTCTGTTTTATGTATCTCATAAATAATATATTTTAGCATGTTGTAGATACTGATGATTCACCAAATTCCTTTAATCAAATCTGTGCTACTAAGCACACATTTTCTGTAACATAGTGGCATCTGGTCTGTTGAAATTTCTAGGAAGAGACTTTCTAAGAATCAGTGCAGCACTAGTTTAGACCAGAGGTTTGTGTAGTCCAGTATTATGTGTCAGAAATGGCACTTGGGGAGGATTAGGGAAGAAGTGTAAGAGATTGACTGTGATTCCTCTTCAAGTTCTGCTACTGCCACTTCAGGAACTCCAAGAAGCGAAATTCATAACAAGTTTTGAACTTAAGTCACATTGAGTATGTTTGTCTGTTTCTTTCAAAAAGCCTAGTACTTGAACAATCTAAAAAGTCCTCATTTTCCTTTTAATGTTTCAAGTTTTCCTTTGTTTCAAATAGAATGTAAATCCAGTGAAATGGTTGTTTTGCCTGGTTAAATAGCTCTGCATTAGCTGGATGCCACTGAGGTCAGTTAGATTCAGGTAGAACTAAGATATCTCCAGCTTCTCAGAGCTTTTGCTGTGGTTTTGTTGATCCCAAGGTAGCAACTGGTTGGATCAATAATTGTGCCCAAGCAATACTATTTAAATAATTTGCAGTGTTACACTCTGTTGAGATTGTTTTGCTCAGCTGTGTATAAGTTTCTCATTCAAACTATATTATTTGTATTTAAAGGACCATATGTTGTGACAGTAATTGGACAATTGTGACGAGGTGGTGTATATTCTAACTGATGAGCCAAGTATCATCAAGTAATTTCTCACATAACTTTTGGCCTAACATTCTCATTCATTACATACTGTCAGCATGAACTGTGTCTTTTACTTTTTTGCTATCATTTAGAAATGTCAGGTCAGGGCCAGGACATGATAATTGTGCCATTGTCACAGTTTGACTTAAATTACAACAATATAACTTCCCTTTTATCAGGGGAAATGAAAATAAATGTGCTTATTCAGGTATAATTAATTTACAATTTTAAGCTCAGTAAAAGGTCATTCTTCTTACAGGTTCAAATGTATGTAGATGTTAAATAGAGTAAAGTGAAAGTTTCTTCACATTGTGGATTCCAGACTATTTAATAAGAGCTGTTTGGAATTTTTTCACTTAATTTATGTTGCATTAGGGAAGGCTCTAGTTTGGATCCAGAATTTGTTTGTCCCAAACATCCATGAACCATTCAGGTTCTAAATTGTGCTTTCCTGGTTAAATAAACTCCCTTGGTACTAAAGGTGGGGATCCCTTGAGGTCCAAAACTGTGGTGGAGTGTGGCCTGAAAGTGTTGTTCTCTTACTGTGCATTTCAAGTGAGTGGACATAGTGGGAAATATGGTATCTAGGTGTGGGAACTGTGTATTATGTTTCCAGATTCATTTCTGCATCTCCTCTCTATTGAAGGAAGATTTTTTCCCTTCTTAATCCAAAGCAAAATTATTTCAGAAGTCGCAATACAGAAACTTGTGTTTCTCTCAATAAATTGACTCCAGCTTTTCTGTAAATAGAGCCCTAGATGTCTAGAAAAAAATAGGGTTTTTTGGTGTCTTTTAGTTGACAGTGTCTTCTAAAGTCAGGCCAGCAAGGACATCAGGTAGATGCTGTTGCCTGAAACAATATTCCCTGACACTGCTTGAAGAATTTTGCTAATGGGTTTACTGTGGTGCTGACGGTGTCTGTGCTTGGAAGGAAGTGAGGATATTTTTGTTGTTGTTGCCTGGTAATATTTGGTGTTTACTTACATATACTTTTCGTATATCATCTTCACTTCTAGTAGTGCAAAACTTTTAGTAACAGGAAAAGAAATTAAAATACCTTGTATCATATGAAATATAATTATTGAAATCAATGTTGATACTTTAAAGGCAGCTATTGCATGTTACTTGTTGATCTCTGGGCCACGAGAGATAATTAGTGCAAAATTATCAGAATTTAGGCTTGTTACCAGTGTGGTGTAGTCTTTGAGACTGATGGTTTTGGTGTCAAGTTG
Organism: Cettia cetti; assembly: GCA_013401135.1. Lineage (NCBI taxonomy): Eukaryota > Metazoa > Chordata > Aves > Passeriformes > Sylviidae > Cettia > Cettia cetti. Next base: position 31,217 of record VZUI01039593.1, read on the forward strand.
CTCTTGGAGAACTACTTTACTCACAAATTTCATTCTTTGTACTTTTGCCTTATGCTTCCTTTTTCCAGTGTTGGCTTTGAAATTCAGTGTGGTTCATCTGTTTTGCATGGCAAGTTGGATATAAACAATTTCTGTGTTGCTTCTGGGCTGTTAAGAGAGTAACTTTGCTTGTCTGAGTGTGTCAGGGCATCCTGTATACACTGGAACTTTACTGGGCAGATGAGGCAAGTATGCCAACAGCTACAATTTTCATTTAGCTTTGCTGAGTTAAAAGTTTAATTTAGCTATGCTTAGGGACTGCCTTTCTTAAGATCCTAATTTATTGAAGTGATTTTTCATTCCTGTTATTTTGGAGGACTAAAATAGAGAAAACTTTTTCAGAACATGAAACTAGTCAAAAGCACTGGCAATTGCACGAGTAGGTGCAATGGAAAACTCCTCCTCCTGTAATTTTACAGTTTCAGGAGATATAAGTGTTGTTTGTAACAATAGGGGATTTGAAAATATTAGAAAACAGATTTTAAAACTTACAGGGGAGTCTGTGCTTCCTTGACTTCTCTATCTAAAACAGTAATCACAGAAGTTTCCCATGAGCTGTGTAGGAAATGTGAATGCTTTGGCTGTTCACTTAACAGATATAAGCTATACCTTTTTCTTTTACTTTTAGGGCAGCCTTAACTTGATCTGAATGACCTTTGCTGTAACCAAGCCAGTGTTACTGTACCTCAGAGCTTTAGGGTTGGAACGTGCTAATCTACAGGGGCAAGTTTTGTGTTCCCTTCCAGCGATGTTCCAGGAGGTGTTAGAGCAGCTTTGGTGTCTGCAGAAGGCTCAGTGGCACCAGTGACTGGAGGAGACCTTTCGTAAGAAAAAGCAGGTGTTGGTTTAGACCAACAAGCTTTTTACTGCTGAAATCTTTTTTAGAACAATCCTAAGACTTGTGCAAGATGTTCCCTGCTGGATTCCCTGTGGTGAGTCTGTTTTGGTGCCCACAGCAGTGTTGCTTTGTTGTAGGTGGTCTGAGCACTCCAGCTATGGGGGGCATTCAGCCCGTCTCGTGCCACCTTGAGATTTGGCATGGTCTTGTCTCAGTAAAAATCTAGTAGTAAAATCAGTGGTGTGGAAGATGCAAAATAAGTAACAGTGCTGTCATGTTACTTGAGACTCTGTATGCAGGAGTTTTGATTTTCAGATCCAAGTGCTCTTTCAGTGGAACTAACACTGAATTTTGCTTGTTTTAATTCTCCTCATCTTGTGTTGTAATATACTTGCTTCTTACTACATAGATGTTAATAAGCAGTTGTGTGACTGTGGCATTAACAAACCTTTATAAACATGAGGCTGGGTATTGATCGTGAAGCTCTGTGTGAGCTGTAATCAGGGGTAACAGAGGTGAATGGTTTATTTCTGGTGGATGTTGGCAGGTTGGCTCTGTTGAGGATTACCTGCTCACTGACACTTGTGCCAGAGGTAAGGGAAGATCAATTAATAGCGAGTGGGACTCTAGAAAAAATATTTTAAAACCACCCTGAATGGAGAAGAAACTGCTTTGAGTTCCAGTTTGGAACAGAATTGAAGCATGTCTGTATTTGAATGTAGAGTAACAGCCCTGATTAACCAGTGGATTGCTGGAAGCTCTAAGGACACACTGAAGCTCTCAGGATAAAGCACATTCCTTGTTTTAAAGCAAAAGCGTTGGACATATTAATGTGAAATAAAGACAAACCTTAGCTGAGTGTTGTGTGTGGTGCTGAGGATTTCACTCAGAGACAAGCACAGCCATGTATTTTTTTGCAAGCAGGGTCTGTGGTGGTTTTTTGGTTTGGTTTGCTTTTGCCTGAAATGCAGCTTTGACCTCCTGTAGGTTTTTTAGGAGAAAAGCTTACTTCTGTCATAGTTACTCTGAACTGCCTTTTGCAGACACAGTCACTTTGCCTCCTTTCCCTTCTCAACAAGGATTCCAAACTTGTGGCTCATGGGGTACTGCTGTGATAGATATGCACAAGTGAAGTAGAAATACTAAACGTCAAGGATAAAGTCATTTGTTAAAAAAAAACCAAAACAAACCTAAAACACTTTGTTGTAATAACTTAAAAGCTTTTCAAGTTAGAAATTGTCAAAATTATTATTAAATCTGTGAACAGGAGTAGCCCTTCAAAATTTGTTTCTAGGTGCACTGTTTTAATAAAATGACAGATCTGATTAAAAAGTGGAAAATCTTCAGTAACCTAGTTTCAGAGTTTTGGTTTTTGTTTTGGGTTTTTTTCCTTTTGAATTATTTTTAATGGATCTTTTAAGTTCCCTGATAGTTTACTTCATTTGCAATAAAATCCAGCTCATAAGTAGTAGTATATAATTCCATTGCTGCAGACACCTCAGAGTGCATAGTCCACATGGAAGATATTTGGGTTTGTGTTCATTCTGCTGCTTGTTTACCAACAAGTAAAAAAAACCTTAACCAACCAACCAAACAAAAAACCCAGAAGAAAATAATCCTGTAAGTGATTTCTCAAATTGTTCCATTCTTCCCTTTCTTAGCAAATTATTTTATGAGACTTGGTCACATGTCATGGAGCCATATTAAGATAAAACAAGATGAAGAATTTCCTAGTGAGTGGTTTAGAGATCGAGTAAGTCACCACTGATTTAGAGAAGCTGTCCTAGCTAGAAATTTGCAGAGCAGGTATGGGGTTTTATTTCTTTTTCACATTCTTAATATTGGCTGTATAAAATACTTTAGAGAAATCCTAATTTTACTTAAAGTCACATATTTGCAAGACCTTATATCTGTACAGAAGAGGCATGTGCACAGTTTTGAATATTGAAAATAAATGTTATACAGAAGTTACTGCGTGATTAAGCCTGTTTCAATTGGACGTATATGAGACAGGTAAGAAAGGCTGTAGTACTGATGTTGGCAAACTGCAGCCAGAAGCATCTTTTATTTAAGAGTGTTACTAGTAGCTAAATTTTTGTGTACTTAACTAATCTCCCTATTTCAAAGCAAAGTGTGATGGGCAGAGGTGACTCAGAGCTGTCAGAGAAAAAGAAGGGCAAAATAAAAATTTGCGAACATCTTGTACATGAGAACTTCCATCATATTTCATCTTCAAAGGCTGTGGAAGAACTTACATCTCTGAGTTTACATAAGCATAGCTGAGTTCAGCTTATGGTAAATTTTGCTTTCAAAGCATTTATAACTTAATTGTTCAGTGGGAGAATGCAGTATTTTCTCCATGAAACATAGGCCATGCAACGTTCTTAAAGGTTCTGGGTGTTCTGGCCCCCATCCATCACAGTACTTAAACCATGAGTAGCCCTATTAAAGTTGATAGAATTACTCATGTGCTTAAAATTAAACATGTGCTTAAGTGCTTTGATGGATTAGAGCCAAAGTGTCAGCACCTTGCTTTGTTAAGTGCTGTGTTACCTGTCTCTCTATGCCCCGGCCTGGGTCTTCAAGGGACGCATTTTCAGATTTGCTCATTCCAGTATTGAGCTGCTCTGTGTCCTACAACTGCAGTTTATGTGCACAGCCATAGTAAATTCATACACAGTCTGGAAGTATAAATACACAGCTACAATTCTTGAAATCTGTCAGGCCTTGACAAATTTCACAAGATTTTTTTTTTTCTGGGTGTTTCAGAGGAAACTTCATGCTAAGTCTTTATATGGAAACATGACATCTATAATTGTTTTCAGAAAACTATCTTTCTACTGAAATTTGTATTTTAATAAAGTGTACAATGGAAATCACCCTTTAGGTGGAACATCATATTCTTAAGAATGACTGTGAACTTGAACTTCCCAAAACCAGAGATAGTAGGGGCTGTTCTGGTTTCTGCTGATAATGCTGAGTCTGTAATTCTTGCAGGCTTATGAGCAAAGTTGCATATACCTGACAGCGCTTTATCTTTGAAGATAACTATGGAAATCTTCCTTAATTCAGACTTTGTACATGGTAAAAATTCTGGATTTAACAGCTGTGAAGGAAAGACTTGATTCAGTGACAGCAGTTCAACACTGGTGTAAGAAAATGTGGTGAACAAAGTATTTAATGCTAATATCTCTGTGAAATACTAACTGAGTGACAGCTGCATAGGTTAGCAAACAGTTCTTTGTTCCCGTCCAAATAGTTCCCAGGTTTTTTGGGTCTACATCCCTGCCTTAACTGCCTTCCTGTTCAGATTGTCATTATGAGCTACCAATACTAAATCCTACAGCATTTAGAAAATGTTAAGGGTTTGGGTCATTGAGAGTTTAATGGAATTTTTTAGAGGTACCAGGGGGAAATGGTGAAATACATTAGATAATTGCGTTTTATTTGAGTGAGGCAAAAAAACTTGCCTTTTCACACTGCTGGAGACAACCACCTTCCAGATTGTCTGTCTACAATATCACAATATCTACAATGCCAGAAGTGTGTCCGATTAGAACAGAGATCATAACCACAAAAAAAAAAAAAAAAAAAAGAAAAAAAAAAAGGATTTTCAGGATCAGCCGTTTTCCACCTGTCTCATCAGTGTATTCTCTGCTGCACTGCATCCTGCTTTGGCTGGTCTGTGTTTACACTTAATTGGCATCCACTGTTCCAGCCATTTTTATTTTAGGTCTTCTTTCCATTTAATATTGGCACTTAGCCAGCTGTGTACTTTTTCAGCTTTAAGTAGCACTGAGGTCATCAGCCATTATAGGAGCTATTCCTCTCATTCTTGTGCACGAACCCCTGAAGAGCTCTGGGACGTGCTTGCCTTCTATTCAAAAGCTTTATCATACCCCAACCCTGGGTGAAGAAGTTACTGGAATGCAGACATTTGCAAAACAGTTTTAGAGCAAATGACATGCATAGGACACTCATTAAATTGATGTTTCAAAGGTTGGACAAAAGTGCTTTGAAAGTGAGACCTAAGGTGAGAAGAGGAACCCCCCACAACTGCTGTTTCCTGCCTGTGTTTGAAAGCAAAGGACGAGGTGATGAACAGCACAGCAAATGGCCCAGATTTAACAGCAGGTGTGTGCAGTGCCTGGGCACTATATACTCCCACAATAGTATTTTTTCTGGGCATGCAGAGGTCAAGGAGAACCCAGGAGGCTGGTTCTGCTCTGAGGGGTGGCTGCACAAACAGCCTGGAACAGCAGAGGGGACATCCCGAGAGGTGTCGTGTGCTGTATTTCAGTGCTGCTGCACAGTTGGTCAGAAGTGTTTAAAAAAATGTGATGGACAATGAACATTTCCTTTATTCTGTGTTAATAATGGCTACATTCACAATACTTAAATAAATAATTAAAAAGGTCTCTGCTTCCTGACAGCACTTTGATTGTCTCGAAGTAGTGAATTGTACACGGCAAGATGATTCAGCAATGTGACTTGAGTCCTCCTATTCCTGCCGGTTCTGAGGTGTCCTTCCGGACCAGAAAGGAATCACATGTCCTCTGAAGACTCTACAGCCTTGTTAATTATTGTATCGAGTGTCTGGAGAGACTGCTCAGCTTCTGAGGACACCTTTTATTGCAATATGCTTTAATTACCTGTACTAAGAGCAAGCAAATGACACCGGTGTGTTCCCCTCTGAACACCTGGGGAGCTACAGGCAGGATTTGCAATTTACAGAGGTGTTTAATTGCACAGCAGGAACTAAAGGGCCTTTGTCAGGCTCATACATCACAGAGCTCTTTGTGAGCAATTCTGTTTTCATCCCTTACCTAAACTATTGCTAGTTAATTAGCTGAGGTAAATGGAGCAGGATAAGCAGAATTATGCTTCTTAATATTGTGTCTGTGATGGTCTCTTTGTGCCACTAACAGGTATAAAGGGACTGTAAACCTGTTAAACGGGTTTTATGTAGGAATTTGCAAAGCTGGAGGGGAGCCTCAAGGTGGCTTAGAGCCAGAATAGCATCTCTGTGCCACATCCACCTGGGCAGGTGGTATGACCAGGGTGTCACGTGCCTGCTGCCAGAGTCCTGGATCTTCATCAGGAGCAAAGTCTGCCCACAACCAGTCTTTGCATCAGAATATCCGTAGAGGCAGAATAAAGTTACCCTTTAACCTTTGCACTTTGGGTATCACAGGGAGCAAAGATAAACCTAGAAATGGAGTTTATTACGTTTATATTTGGGGATGCCTTTTGTAGAGTTTGATATAATTTCATTGTGGTACCTTCCCAAAGATATGAAGCAAGTCACATCTCAGCCCCTAACACTGCAACATAAATAATGATCAAAAATAACAAGATTTCTGCTTTCACAGAGCTGTGATGTGGTAGTTTTTTTAATCAACTCTTTAGTAATTTGTGTTTCTTGACTTTTAACTTAGGGAATGGTTCTGCCATTCCATTAATAAAAGGTATCTCTTTGTGCTTGTATTTCTTATCATATGTTCATGTGTTTATGGCCACACAGTAAGAATGCATGCTACTCATGGAGAAAAATGCTGCAGTTTATTAAAACAAACAGTGGTAAAGCAACTTACAGTGCTTTTCACAGTCTTTAAAAGGGAACTTGAAGAAGCCCTTTTTGTATTTGTCTGCTCCATACATTGCATCACATATTGTGTGAGAAAGTGATTGTGCTTGAGAGGGTAATTGAACTAAGTTCTCCCAAATAATTTATGTCACAGGCCTGTGCAACATAATGAATTCTTAACTATGTCTTTAATTCAAAGTATATCACGACAAAATTATTCAGCCTGTTGGGTTTTTCTTTTTTCCAAAAGGTGTTACTTATTTACAGAGAAAGCAAATAGTTTATCCTCATAGCTGTTCTTTCTCTAATGCTATTTCCTCTCACAGATCTTTGGTAGCTGAAAGGTACAGTGTACTGATACCTGAAATTTTGGAGAAGTAAACCAAAGAATTTTCAAAGTGAAGTAGGTGTTGGTGTGGAAGAAAAGCGGTGTAGGAGGAACATAGTTGTAGGGAGGGGAAACTGCTCGGCAGGAAGGGTCTGGTACTTCCAGGGAGATGCTCCACCCCTGTGTGGTCAGAGTTACCAGCACACACTGACTGTAACGTGCTTTTTAGGGCACTTGGGTACCATTTCATTTTACCAGGTGCCAACCGAGAGCAAGGTATTAAAGTGGTAAGAAAATCTCTTTCAGCTCCACTGCAAGTGAGGATCCAAGTAAATCCTATTTCCTGTTCTAAGCTGTACAGAGTTCTGCTGTGGAGCTGCTGTGAGGCAGCTCCTGCCCCATGGCACTGCAAGGGTTGGTCCTTTCTGGGCTTGAACAGTACAAAACAGAAAAATCTCTTTGAAGTTGGTAGAACTACTGAGATATCTCAGCAGTGTGATATAAATGGTGTTGAGCTTGCAGAAGATATGTAGTGGGTTTTGCTGTTGCATTTTAGTAGTTTTGTCTGTAAAATTGGTACTTTGTCACAGGTCTAAGATGAATTATTTCTGCTTCACTCCGAATACTCCAGGCAACTATTTTTCCCCATTTTCAAGTGCCTCTAACTTGGCCTCTGCCCTCTTTGCTGTTCTAGCTGTTACATTTTGAGGTAATTGCCGTGTTCTGTTAGAAATAACCCAGGCTAAAACAAATTTCTCTTTTAGTTGAATTGTAAAGTACTGCAGGATTTTTGTAACATGGATTGGCAGGAAAGCCTTAATTGAATTTCCTTGCTCGTGGTCTTGTGTCTGAAGATCTTGACTGCACAGCTCTGTTTCTCTGAGGTGGATTGGCAGGTAGTGCTCTTAGCTTCCGTAAAGTTCAGTAAATAAATTTCAATGCAGATTTTATGGAATATTTATTAAATGCATCAGCATGTTTCACTGCATAAAAGACACCATATTTAGATGAATAGGCATGTTTAAATCCCACGTGCCTGTGAAGTGCATGACTGCCTGTCAAAGAACTGAGTTGTGTTTTAAAACAAAACTGATCTATTAAGTCAGTGGCTGTCAGTGTGTAAGTGATGGGCTTTTGAGGGTGAGCAAAAGAGGACAGCCCATGGCTGCTTCTCTGGGCATTCACATTTCTTGGCAACACCTGGAAAAGCAGGGAGATGCACTTGTGTGAAACACTACAATGTCATTTTCTGCCATAAAAAGTCAGAGGCAAATGAATTACTTTATAAGATTTTCATTCTGGCTCTTCCACTTGCAAATTGACTCATGAACTGCAGTGCTTTGCCTGGGGAAGGGAGGCCTTGCTCTGCTGCAGTTGTTATGTCAGCAGGTTCAAGAGTCAGTGAAGTTTGACTGCTTCAGAAATAAAGGTGATTTATTCATTACACCAATCCCTGAAGGTGATAGAGGCTGGGCTGTTTACAGCCTTGTAAAGGAGACAAAGGCTCTGTATTAACACTCTGTGACTACATTTTAATATGCCCTATTAAAATAGTCTATATATTCTCCAGAGCTGCAGAATTCTGCAAGGATTCCTAACATGTCTGTGCTGACCAAAAAATTCAAACTTCTTTGCTTTTAGGAATTAGATTAATGGCAGAAAGGTGTCCCATCATCCCTGTCCATCCATCTGTGTCCCTCCCCAATACTTCAACATGGTTTGTTGTGAGAATTAATTTCAGCACCCTTTCTAAAAATTATTTCTCTATCTGGGAGATGCAGAAGGTTGCAGGGTGAACTGAATCTTTATCGTCTGGAATATTCTTTTTAAACTTCAAGTATTTTTTCCAAGTAATGGTCATTTGTATTATCTGTAAAGTAAACCAGAAATGAACACTAAAATTAAATTAGTTCGCTTTCTGATAATCTGTTTCTTAATGTGTTCTTTGCATAAGATTTGATAAAGTCTGAGTTAAAATGTTGTATTTTTAATAGTAAAGCTCAACCACAGGTGGAGAAGTTCTTTACTAAATACTGATTAGGTTGGTTTTCAAGGAATATTTGATTTTTCTGACCTTTGATGTCATTCTGATTTAATGTTACTTGAATTAAAATGTCATCTTTTTTTTATAGTACCTAAAATAGACTTTATTAGTTTTCCTGAAAGCTATGTGCAGCTTTTCTTTGGCCCATTTAAATATTGAAAACAGCAGGATTTGAGATTTTTCTTCTAATCCTCAACTAATAGAGTTTAATGCTTTGTTTGGCCTACCTTGCACAGCCTAAGCAAAAGTTTTAAACAAGATTAAAAATATGACCTTATTAACCCATGACATCTAAAGATACAGAACAGGCCTGCAGAGACATCAGTCACTCTTAGCCAGGAGAGCATTGGTGCCATTCCCAAACTACTCAGGATGTTCCAGAGGAAAACATTTTGGCAGCCCAGCTTTTTTTCTCTTGTAGTTTAGTGCCAACACCTGAGAATAAGAAATTAAAAAGGAAAGAATCTGACTTGAATATTAAGTCTTTGTGGTTGAGGAAAATAAAAGTTTGAATACTTCTGGAAATTTGAGGTGCAACCTTGGTGGGTTTCTAAAAGAAAAGGATAATTTGGCAGAGCAATGGGATATTGCTTTTGTGTGCTTCACCTCGTTAGCCCCTGAGTAAAATTAATGTCACCTTTTTGGGGCTTTTTGATGAGAAGTTAGAGTTGTTTGCAAGCCGCTGTTGGATGGGTGATTGATGAACATGCTGAGTTACAGAAGAATAAATTGTCTCATTGTCATGGAAAGTTTATGTCTAGTAAACATTACAAAACACCGTGATACATTCACTGCTGTGTAATAGGATTCCTTGTTTACTGGACAGGCTATAGGGCCATGGCAACACCACCAGAAATAGGAACTATGAGTATCCTTGTTGTAAAGATGATGATGGTTATCAAGCACTTCGTTAATTGCTGCAGGTTAATGTTTCTCCATAGTCATTATCACTTAGTAGTGAGAGGATCAGCCAAGAGGTGTAAATGTGGAAGTTTGACTGAAATCTTTAATTAAAATAATGAGGTTTATCGTATGGCATGGAAGAATCAGGTCAGTGTGCCCCTCATTGGTGCTTTGAGACAATTAATAGCAAGTGCTCCAGGGAAGAGAGAATAATGAGAGTTTGCTTATAAACAAGCAAACTCCCTAAACTTCTCTTTTTCAAGTGATACTCCAAACCAAAGCAAAATGAGTTCTAATTCCTTAAAAATACTGGTATTTCCTGATGGGCTTTCAGCATATTAGTTGCCCTTTTAATCTCAACAGGGCAGAATCTGGATACACGTTCATTAAGTTCAAGATCCAGCTGAAATTTGGAGGCAGAATAAAAGCCAGACAAATAGCTTACACTGTCATTGATAAAGGCTTCCTGCTTTCATAGCATTATTTACATATTTTTAATAATTGAACATTATTTTTAAAAACTGGAAGTGGGTGGTGGTTTTGCAACCATATCTGCCGTATTGAAAAATACAGTATTTGTGCACGTGACTCTCGGTTGTGGAATGGAGAGTTTGTCAAGACCTGGGGCAACAGAAAGCACTGAAGTTAGGAAGGAAGAGGGTGAAAAGCTCTGTTTTTTCTCTCTTATCCTGTCTAATTTATTTTCCTTAATTTGGTGCTTTTGGCCTTTCTTGGCTCACTGCCTCATTCTCATCAGCGCTGCCAAACATCTGAAGCAAAAACCTGGTAATCTTCAGGAATAAGTTGGTCTATAGATAGATAAAGAAGTCTAGGAAAACACAGAATTTTCATCTGATTATTGATCATTCAATTCTCTCTCTGCATCAAGCTTTGCTGACCTTCCTGTCCCTGCCCCAAACTTCTGAGGACATGTAGTTAGAGAGGAGCTGATGTTTCGGGGTAATCACATTTGTGTTTGTTGAAGTTCTGCTGCTGATTCAGAGCTGTTCCCTACACAGCAAAGTCATCTTGAACACGATGATTTGGTGCTGCTGTTTGTTTCCCTCTGGAAGAGCAGCACTTGCATTGCAGTCATGCTGTCACAGCTGGGGAATGTACAACCAGATCCTCCACACCTCTGATTTGTTTTCCTTGATGCTGTCTTTTACAAAGTTGCATTAATTTTTCATGTGATAGCTGAAATTCCCACCACTCTTGGATGTCTGTCTGCCTTGTTATTGAAATAGTACTTTTTTTTTTTCCCTGCTGTTCTTCTGCATTCTTGGTTGGTGACTATGCTTTCAGTTTCATTTTGGTTTTTGGCTGTGAGTAATTATAGAAAGGAAAAAGTGATAAAAAGCATTTGCAATATGCTTACTGAATTAACTCCATAAAATGAGGTTTTCAAGCTGGGCTCTGTAAGCTAAAAGTGTGAGTTACTGTCTTTACAAGGGTAAAAAAAGGAAATGCTGTTGGTACTTTATAGTCTCTGGGACACAGTGCTGGAAAATGTTAGTTTTCAAAATGAAAAAAAAAAATTAAATGTTGATATAAATATTCCATAATCAAAGAGTCCTGTAAAAGCAATGAAGATTAAAAGTTCACTTAGACAGTTTAGCTGGCTATTTTTAGTAATTACATGGCTAACTTGGTTTACCTCAAAGTAGTGATTTTATGCTGTGTACAGCAAAAAATTAATAATATGAAAAATTTTATCATAGTGCTTTGCAATTAAGTTACAGTTTACAGGCTCAATGCTAGTAGTACTTTCAGGGTGCTAATTCCTGGTTATACCAAATGTTTGATCATGTGTTTTATTTGATTGCACTATTTAGCACTGAAATGAACTGTTGTCAGATTTGACACAAAATGCAGTACAAAGGAGCAGAGGCAATGGTTTGCACTGTCCTGGTCCAGCCTGTTGGATTTGTTAATGTGACTGCAGTTAATCCCAAGTGACAGTGCTCATTCCAAGTGGTTTTCTAGCCTACTCCTCTGCTTGTAGTCATCGATAATTTTATATACTTGGATTAACCCTTTACTATTATGTTTCACATCCAGACTGTTTGAATGTCTTGTGTCAGGTTGAGTGGTTTGCTCTGGTTTGTTCTGCTAAGACATAATTTTTGTGCTTTAACTTTTTTGTGCTTTGAGGTTCTTTGGTCTCCTTTCATTTGTTTCTACTTATAGTAACTCATTCTTTTTCCCTTTCTGTTTGTTTCCAGTGTATACTTTCCTAAAGAACTTTCACGTATGTCTAGTATTTTGCATTCAAATGAATCAAAATCTGTTTGATTCTGCAGAATGTCTTTGTCCCAGTCTAAGGCTGTAGTAAGTTTTTATTAAAGCATAATTAGACCCTGATTTTTGGATGCAAATAGATATTATTGCTTAAAATAGATGCAAATAGATGTTACTGCTTAAGTAGAAAAGTTTTGAGATATTTAAATGAGTCTATCTACAGACGTCTTCAGTGACTGAAAGCACTTTAAACAATACAGCTTTAATAGAACATTTTTCAAGTTCATGTTCTGTTTTATAAAGGCATTCTGCTTTTGCGGCTTATAAATTTAATGATGTATCTTTTTTATTACAGGGAGAAGAAAATGAAAATTCAGGATATTAAAAACAATATTAAAGAAGCTATAGAGGTAAACTTAGAAGCTATTGCTTTATAACCATTCCAGGTGGCTATTTAGACACTCTGCAATATTTTACTTGTGTTTCTTTGCAGACAATAGTGACAGCAATGGGCAATTTGGCACCTCCAGTGGAACTAGCCAATCCAGAGAACCAGTTTCGAATCGACTACATCTTAAATTTAGCAAACCAGATAGACTTCGATTTCCCTCCGGTGAGTAATTCACAGTGGCTGCAGCCATGTCTTTTTGCAAATGATTATATTTCACTGCCCTGTAGTAAATATTTCCCTGGAACAGTGAGCTGCTCTCTGGGAATTACTGCAGTAGGTGCCTTCGGTGAGTGCTAATCAAATTTACAGCAACACAGCCAGAATATTCCAGCTGATCCTTCAGGAACATGGAGACCCTGGTCTGCTTTTTGTGCTCTGGTGAAATAATCAGCCATAGAGTCAAGATGGACAATTCTGGGTGTAAAGTTTGGAGTGGAGGTACACACAGCACTCTCTTGGTGATTAGCTGGTGTTCAATGGTGCTGATTTCTCTTCTGGAAGAACAGTGGAGTTTTCTTGCTGATTCAGACTGTGTCAGGCAGGCTCTCCTCAGAGGCTCCACACACACGTTCTTGCCCCAGCCCTCCCAGTCCTGGTTAATCATTCAAGGTGCCAGCAATCTCAGAGTAAATGCATAAAGGATAATTATTTAGTTGATGGTACAACTTTGTGCCCACTCATGGTGATTAATTTCTCCTGTATCTCAACCAGACTTGCAGCAGAAGTCCATGAAAATACAGTTTGCAAACATTGAACACTTAAACACTGGGAAGATGTTTTTGTTAATTGCCATGAAGTACCTTTTACTTGCAGTAATGCAGGAGTGTTTCAAATCTTTTATTTTTCTCTCTGTACACTCTTCTGTGGGCTGAGGGGAGGAATTACAATGATGTATCAAAAATCATGATCTTTTTACACCAGAATTTTGTGTCCTGCAGTCCCAAATGCTTGAAATGAAAGTGCAGGTGTGAATGGTAGTAAGATGTGGGATAGTTTGCACCACAATAATTCTTAATTCAGTTTGTAATTCTTGATATGTAAACATTATTGAACAAGCTGGTCTGTGAGACCAACAACAGTTACCTTTTGCAAAAGTTGCTGCTTCTAGGAATTTCTCTGCTTTGGTCAGTCTTTATCAAAAGAAAACCAACCAAACAAACAAACTCACATGCTTTGTGTACAAGGCAGAAGTCAGGTGACATTAGCAGTTAATTGGAAATACTGCACTGTGATCTTCAAATAATTTCCAATGTTGAACAGGCACAGACAGGTTGGGGAGGGGGATATATGATTCTCTTTAGCACATAAAATGTAGTCATTGTCATTTTGTCTTAAAGCATCTTAAATTTGAGATTATGAGATTTTTAACTTTGTATCTCTTTAATTTAGACATTTGTCAGTGTTACTCACAGGAATACTCAGTCCCTTCATGGATGATCTCTCCTGCTGGGGGCACTGAAAAATTCATGTTTTGAAGAAAGTTGTAGGAGAATATTTGAGAGAGAAGACAGTGGTTCCTTGCTCCACCCCCTGTGCTTCTGCACTGGCTGTGTGCCCACAGCTCTCCTACTGCCATTGTTTGTGCTAGTTCAGGTTGTGATCTGTAACAATGCTGCAGCAAGTGACCTACCTCATACTGAAATACTGGATTTTCCTTGTATCTTCTATCTTAGAGGTCTTTTTTTTTCTTCCATTCAATTGGAGCGCAGTAATTTCTTTTAATTTTTCCCTTTTTTTCACTGAAAGCAAGGTGTAATTGTGTGACTTGCAAGGTCTATAAATAATACCAAGTTCAGTGAAGATTCTTTGAAGTGTTGAATGACAGACAACTTCAGGAATAACAGTGCTCCAATAAAACTAGTTTTTCTTCTCTGAGCAAAGGTATTGTCTTAAATTTTTAAGCCCTGAGTCTACAGAGGTTTAGGTGTGTGCATAACTTTGACTGGTGGCTTACTTCATTGGCATGATTAACTGTTTCATATGTAAATGTTTGTAGGGTTGAGGTTTTAAACTGGATTTGCATTAGCCACAGATGTTGAAGGACTATTGTTGGCTCTCTCTGCCCTTATATAAGTTAATATGTCTCTGATTTTTGAGTTTGTCTGAATGTAAGTTGTAGTCCTTTGGTACCTGGAAAACTGAACCTGCATTTTAATTGCATTATTTAGATCAAGTTAAGACCTAGAGTGTCCCTAGATGCTAGCTCTCAGTGTGTAGTGACAGAAATCACAATCCTTGAGTACTGCTGTAAAAATAATTTTGATTTTGTTACAGATTAATTAAAAAGTACTTTCAAGAAAAAAGTAATTTTATGAAAGCGGAAAGGACAGCCTTATGCTAGTTATGCTTTAAATCTAAGGAAATCTTGATCATCTGCTTCCTCCTCCAGTACACTGGGAGAAGAATTTCATAAACTGGCAGCTAAACCTTTTTGCATATAGAGTGTTGATTGGGAAGGAGGGAGGGGAATTTTTAGCAATGTCAGCCCTGTGTGATGCTGTCTGGTTTGAGCTGCAGAACTTGCTTTTTGCCTCTTGCATTTTCTTCATGGGAAATCACATTTCAGCTGTCCTGAGGACATGCTTTTCTCAGTGTAGTATTTGAGCTCTTCTCTGCCCTAGAGAAGTGAGGGTAGAAAGGAGGAACACGCATGTCCCAAGGGGATTATTCTTTGAGGGCTGCAAGTACTTAGGACTGTACTCTTAAACACAGGGCTGTTCTGCTTCCCTTTAAATGCCCAGTCTTTTTTTCCTAAACATTAATTTAGGTAGCTCTCCTAAAGAGAAAGCACTGACATAGAGGTCAGCACAAGGATTGGAATTTCTTCTCCAGCTACACAAGATCATCATCTTCATGAAAGAGCAGTTGAAATGAATTCTAAAGTAGAGGCAAAAATCTGTGTTAGTAATTCCCTGTGGAACAGGTGGAGCTAGAATGCAGGTCTCCTAACAGCAAGGTTCAGTGTAATGTGAAAGGCAGAAGAAAGTCAGGAAGAATGTAGGAGCTTTACAGTGTGATGCTAATACTGGGATCTGGCTCTACATGTAGATTGGGATTCAAAGAGCAACTTTTGTATTCTGATATTCTAATTTTTTTCTTAGTCTGGGTCTCCATCTGTTTGCTTTGCAGTTTTTGACTTACAGGAAATGTGTGTCATTTGTGTAGACCATATTGTTTCGAATTAAAAAAAACCCTAAAAAACAACAGCTTGAGTTAAAAATAATGTTGGTACAGTGTAATGCTAGGTTAAACATCCCCTTTAAAGCTGTATATTTACTATGTTGGAGATTATTAATTCAGCACAGTTGGTATTAAGAAATTAAATTTTTGAATACAAGTAGTAGCATATGGATAAAGGCAAAACATAGTACTGACTGAAAGGAATTCTGTCCACATAATAATGCTGGTATTTTAAAATATTGCTATTTTTAGTAGATTATATCTATAGGTGAGGCTTCCAAATGGTATTTCCATCATTGTCCTTTGATGCATTTAGCTTAACACAACTGTATGTGTGTATTTTCAGTGTCAAAGATCAACCCCATAAGTAGTTTCAATAATTCAAACTAGCTGTATATCTGTCTCAAATGTCAGGTGATGTTGGGTTAGCTGGGTTATAAAAGTGATATTTTTGTTCCTTTTCTGCATACCAGACAGTGGTTAGGATATTTTCTCCATTCCCAGTAACAGTGGCTGCCTTCTCATCCCTTTCTTTTTGCTCTTACTTTTAGAAGAGGGAAGGAAATGTTCCCATTTTATCAACATTTCACACTCCATGATCAACCAAATTGAACCAAGCTACCAAATAAAACCTATTTACTTTGTGTCACAGTCCATTTATAATTCTCTGCCTTTAATGAAATATTCAAAATAGCTGAGCAGGATTTACAGCTGCCTATTTTTAATTGATCTGGACTCAGGTGAGGAAGATGTCGCTTGAAAATACCATACTAAATTCAGAAAAATGGCATTCAGAAAGTAGTAGAATCAGAGTGTCAGCTAGTGAAAGGCAATATATCAGAGGAATGACTGCAACCTATGGTTCTCTAGGTTGTGGATGTTTAGAAGAGATGCTGGTGTTGTCTGCAGGTCTCTTGGTTTCAGTTTAAGTTGTATTACACTGCTCCATTGTAGTTATTTTGAATCTCTCACTACCACTGCTGCTGAATGGTTTTATTATGGTTTCTGAGTGCTGTCCTTGAGCTTTACCACAGTCTGGCTTCAGCCTCAAAGGCAGCTCAGCATCCCCTGTGCCCACAGCCAACCCTTCCCTCTGCTCCACACCGGGATGTGCCACCCGCACTGGGCCAAAAAAACCTCCTCTGGCTCCCCAGTGTAAATCAGACCATTGAACCAGCCCAGGTTAAAAATAACCCTGGTAACCCTTACTCCTTCTCTCTTCTATTTTGGGGAGCTTATTTTTAACAGGGATCAGTTTTGAGGTCTGATTTACAACCTGGCCCATGGGCAGTGTGGTACAAAGGAGGTGGTGCTCAGTGTGGTCCCTGAACCTGCAGCAGGGTCAGAAAGGGAGTCCTTCAGAGTCCTTAAAATGATTTTGACACCAAAATCTTCAAGAAGGTAACAAGATAATAGAGTCTCACCAAGAAAAGATGTTAGCTGGGATCTCTGCTATTAGAAGTGTTCCTTAATTATGTAGGCAACAGAACAAAATTATCTGTCCCTGTAGATAACCACCCTGATGGGTATAATGATAGATATATTATTATTCCTGTCTAAATACATCATGGGAGAAGAAGAGAGCTGTTCTGGTTTGATAGCATCACTAGCTTTATAAAATAATGACAAACATATTCACTGCAGTGAGGGACATTTCCCATGGGGCTATCTCAAATGTCACAGATTTTGGGGTGTGAAAGTAGGCAAAACATTTTTTTTGATGAGGATACTCATGGGAAGCTGGGAAAGGTGGGAGACAGAGCCTGGTTTCTTGGGTGTCTGCACAATATTGCGTGCAGTTTGGATACTTACCACAGAGAAAAAATTTTAGGGGCTCCAGCTTTGTCTTGTCCAGATTTTTTATGACTTTGGTCAATGTCCTACTTACCTTTTTTTTAGTATGCTCTATCTTAGTATGTGTAAAAGAGTGATAAATACATATCTTAGAGATATATCTTGAAGTGCAAAACTAGTAGAAAATATGGATATGTAAAGTATTTTTGCCTCAAGAATGTTAATATTGTTCAGAGAAAGGAGTGGGAAGTCTTACAGATAGTATCAATGATGTGGTGCTAGATCCTCTGAAATAATCCTTACTTACTCTTTTTTTAAATCTCTATTGTCTTATCTACACAGAGCAGCTCCCTCTAAATGGGCTTCCAGATAATCCAATTGAGTTTACCTGATCAGAGTTTACCAGGAACTTATGTAAAGCTGGTTTTCCTATCCTTTAATAGCAGAATAAATTCTTGAATAAAGATTAATTAAAGAGTTTTTTTGAAGCCTTCTTTTAGTATAGGGTCTGTGAGGCAGGCAGCCACTTGATTTCATTTCTGTTTCTCATAATTGAAACATGTATAACTGTTTATGATTTGCAAATGAATCTCCTGAAATCTCTGATTTTTTGTCTACATGGCTAGATGCCTCATAGGGATGTTTTACTCTCGTGTGTGACTAGCAATAGCATAGCAAATTTTGTTAGTGCTAATGTATTTATTGGAAGTGTTTTTTGGTTGTTTTTTAAATTTTATTTTATTCCAGCCATTTGAATTCTGCAGGTATTCTCATAATTCTGTTGAAATCCCACAAAGAATTTCCTTAAATTGGAGAATCTGCAGCCCTGGACTTGAGACAGTGGGCATTATATACATGTCTTTTCTGTAGTCCAGATGCTTTTTTAGTATAAATACCCTTCACCCTATATTTTACTTTTTTACTAATTTATTTGATTAGTATTTGAAGTAAATGCTAATGCCTTGTTCTGAACTTGCATTTTTATTCAGTAAATTCCCACCATACCAGACCATATTTACAGGTTCAGAAGTTCACGTGACTTAATTTCTCTTGCTACATCTTCGTTTTCTTCAGAGCAGTCTTAAAGGACAAGACAGATTAATTCAATTTATGTTGAAATAGAAGAGCTGTCAGCTGAATTAAACAGGAAATAGGCATAATGTAATATGGAAATTCTTAAGCATTTTCTGGTTTTAATCACAGTAAGAGACTATCACAAAATATTGGTGTATGCATAGATGAAATAAAATTATACCTGTGAGCCTCCCTGGTATACAGTGGATCCAGCCACAGCCCTGTTGTGTCCAGCTGACTGGTCAGGGCTTTCAGCTGGTCTTTGGAGAGTACATGACATTTCTTCAGTGTTCCAGTAAAATCTAAGATTTTTTTTTAAGCTCCCAGGAAACAGGGTGTCTTTTTACTCTTATAAAGAAATGCCAGCAATCAAGCAGAACTTTCAATTAATTTAAGTATATTTGAGCTTTATTTTTTCATGTAGATTTTACTGTGAGCCTGTGAACACTTCATAAGTACAGATGCTGCTTCTTCAGAAAGATTGGAAGAGGGTTAGTGAGCTGTCCTTGGGATCCGTGTGAAGTTAGAGTGAGGAAAACTATTTTATCTTACACCCTTTTCTGTTGGTGGAAGTTTCTGGCAAAAAGAGGCTTTTTGTTTCCAACTTGAAAGGAAGCCAGCAGAGTTTAGTGTGGTCCCAGGTGTTTGTTCTTGGCGCCAGGTAAGTTAGTAAGGTCATTTGATTTGTCTGTTCAAGCTTTACTGTATATTCATTAAACAAAAAGCAGCTAAATTATGTTGTATGAAAGACGTTTTCTAAACCCTGATTTAAGGCTCAAAGGAAATTTCTCAGTTTTATTAAACCATCTTTCTTAGACTGGTCTCCAAAAATGGCTGATGGTTGAACTGCCTCTGTCACTACTCTAAACCAGCCTGAGAGAGCTGGAATGAGGTAGAAGACTTCTTTGTGCCCTTTATGCTATCAGGAAGTTTGGTCCATTAATGAATTGCCTCTTTCTATGTATGATATGCTTTGAAGAAGCAGAAGAACACTGATTATTTGGTATAAATTGCAGAGAAATCTTGATAATACAGGGAGCAGGCTTGCTGCTCCTACCCAGTGAGTTTTTCTCCCTAATTAACATGAGGAACTGTGTTCTGGTTTAGAAACAGATAAAGTTTCTGTGGTGATTAAACTTCTTGTGAAAGTAGAAATAAAAGAGAAATTATTTGATACTATGTTAGGGAGGGCTTGTAACCAAAGGCACATTGTAGCTTATGGGTATGGATTTGTGTGTTGGCACATTTCTCCAATGCTCTGTTGTTTTGAAACTCTTAACAAAGGGGAATAACGTGAGTTCAAACTTGACAGAAGTTTCTTAAATAGAATTCCCTTCCCATTGGCCAATCCTTGCAGCCACATCCAGTTTAATCTGTACTACTAGAAGTTACCAAGCAGAAACACAGAACATTTGAGAATATTCTTATTTTCCAAGTACCAAAAAATACTGATATATGAGAATAAATCTCTTGCTGAAAATATTTCTGACTCAGTTATGGGAAGTGCTGAGTGCACTGGGCCTCTCCCAGAGAGTTTTGTATTCAGCTCTGGACACGCGCCAGTAACTGGAGAATATCTTCAACTATTTGTAGGTATGCGTTTCCTTTGTGATATCATCAGCGTGTTTGCCCTAAAATAGCAAGCAATAATTAACACTTGTTCACACCATTAGGAATGCAGATGTTTCCCTATTCAAGTGAGTGGCTTATTAAACTGTCTGATTTGACAAATTTAACACGTTCTGTTATCCCTGCCCAAACTTGGGGAGAATGAAAAGATGCCATGAGTTCCCTTCTCTGAGCAGCTGTACAGTCAGTAGTGATGGCTTGATCTCACTCACGAGCAATGAGAAATAAATCCATCTGGTGGGTACTTACCTGTCCTGGAAGGAGAAAATCAGCTGGTGCAGTTTGTCTTGGAATGCTCTGTGCTGCCCTGCCATCCCATGGCCTTGCCTTGTTGCAGTGCCTGGCTTGTGGAATGCAGCAGAACTGCCTGGCTCCCAGGAAAGGAAAGCTCTGCTCCCCCTGGCAGAGCAGGGCTGGAAAGGGGTTTGAAACCAATGGTCAGTGCTGCTTTTAAAAGCTGAACACATTGGGAAGCAAAGTCCTCCAGGAGACAGTTTTACAGTTAGAAGCTGGTTTGGTTTGACCTTTAATCATTAGATTTTTAAGTTGGTGACCTATTTAAAACTCTTATTATGAAATGTGCAGCTCCATGGGACAGTGAACTTTGCCCAGGAATTGAATCCCAGTTTTAACCACAACATTGTGTAATGGTTGTACACACCTTTTGGGAGGTAAGGTTTTTTTCAATGGCATTGACTTTTGCTGGAATTAGTAAATAAACTGTTCTGTTGAAGGATCCACCCTATATTATATTTTACAAAGAAAAGGTAATGTTCCATGTCCATGCTGAGTTTCCTGTGAATTTGGTGGCACATTGGACTGTGCCAATGTTTTTCCCTGCCAACATCCTATTGCCTATAAAACATTGCTTCATAAACATTTTTTTTAAAGTCTCTTGAGTATTTATATATCTGGAGGGAACAAAGACCTTGTAGACAGTATGTCCAGTTATACTCTTTCATTTTCTACTAGTATTTTATCCTTTTAGAATGCTTCTCAAAAGTATTTGGTTCCTTTATTTTTTCCCAGGCCTGGAGTTTGTCTCTTGAGGATTATTTTTTAACAACCAAAGTGCTCAACCCAAGTTCTTTAACACTTTCTGTAGTTTAACTTTGAGCAAAACCACTGTTTACCTGATGCCATTTATTCAGCTTGCTGAAATTGTGTAATATAAGTAGGTTTTAAACTTGATTAGACTGCACTGCCCCTTTTCCAATCCAGAATTATGTCAGCAACATCTTTCTGGAACAAAGAACCATTTTCCAAGCATCCCTTCCACATTTCCACTGATGGATTTTTTTTTCTCTAGAGGTCTGCAGAGATTCCTGTAAGTGAATGTAAGTGATTTACAAATGTTGCCTGTTGACTCATTGTATTGGGAAAATTTCAGCAGGTGGAGGAACTGTCGCCTCATAGATAAAATATTAATAATGAAAGACATTTCACATAAATGTGGCTTTTTGACCATTGTGGTGTTATGGTATCGTGAGACATGAGGTTTCCTCATCAGCAGCTAGTTGTGGTTCTTGATCCTTCAGTTATCTCAGAGCAGGTTTACCCAGACAGGGGATTTGCTCAGGGCTTTTTATGGTTTCCCAGAAGTGGAGGCTGTTCTTGGGGATTGTGCCCGGAATTCAGACTATTCCCCTGCCCTGCCTGAGCAGATTCAGTCGGGCCCTGTTTATTCTCTTCAGATCTGTGTTGCATCCACATTCCTTTCCTTGAGTGTTCTCCTCAAGGATTTCTCCCTCTTTAGGGTTATGTGAACGTTTAGGGATGTGTAAAGTCTGGTCTGGTGGTGAATAAATGCTCCAATCCAGACATAAAGCTCAGGAGGAATTCACTCTTCACCTTCCCTGGTGATGCCATCCTGTCACCACTTCTGTTGACTTTTGTTGCTTTACACGGCTTCAGCTGTACTTTAAACAGGATCTTGGGTGTGTATTGTGACACTGCAGCATTTTATTTTTTTAATGGAAAATTACATGGTTTGAATATTTTTTTTCAATTTTAAGTATGCATAGGGCAAAAATGGATAATATGATCACATACTGCAAATACTATGGATCATTTGGAACCTAACATTCAAATCCTACTTGTTGTGGAATGTCATCTCAAACCAAATTGTTATTTAGTGTTATTTGTTTATTTTAGCTGCTTTGTTAGGAATTCCATTTTCTTAGTGCAAGAAAAACCTGTGTTGATGCTGCTGTAGAGTCTGTTACATTAGAATGTGCCAGCAAATGAATCAGTGTTGTGGAAACAAGAACCAGACATGTAAGGACTAGTTTTCTGGCTATTTCTTTTCAGGAAATTTTCCTGCTATTTTTGGTTAATTTGTTTCCTAACTCATTATTTTTAGAGCTCTCATACAAATTGCACCTATTTAACTAAAAACAAACAAACAAACAAACAAAAAACAAAAAACCCCAACCCTTTTGCTGACTTGATTTTTCTAGTGGCCTCTGAAGCCCCTGTTTTACCTAAATGCATAACAAATCTTGTGGTTTTACTTGCCTTCCCTGAGAGTAGCCCCAGGCTACATTCCATGACTCAAATGGGATGCTGAGGATTTCTTGTGTTATTCTTTTTCTTAAATATTATTTCAGAGCTGTGGTTAGTGTAGGTGTACTGGGGAGGAGGGTGAATCTGGGGTTTTTGCAACCAGCTACTATGTCTTTATTCCAGAATCAGTCACTACAGTAAGGAGGCTTCTAATAAAGCAGGAGGTGAGCTCTGCAAGGCTGGTTCCGGCTTTGCTTGGGTGAACACCTTCCTGCTTCACAGCTGTGTGAGGTGGCTCAGCATTAGTCCCAGCATGTGTGAAGATGTATTTGATGTGGCCTAAAGACAAAAGGTTGCGTATTAATGAAAGGCATTCATATTTGACCATCTCAAGTAATGTAGTTCACTTTTTAAAATAAAATGAATACAAACAAACAAGAAAAACAGAACAAAAGTAAAAGCAAAAACTCATCCCAAAGAAACCCTGCTGTGTCTTAGTATAATGATTGCTCTTTACTTGTTGTAGATCCTGATTTTGAAACCCCAATAAGAAGTTCAAAGAATGTGGAATTAAATTCTTCTTCCATCCCACATGGACAATTAATAACCTTACTGAGAAGATTGCTTAAGTATTGCTGGTTATAGTTCAGATTAGCAGGACAAGCATAAAGGGAGTTTTAAATATGTTATTGCTAATTTGGCCTAACATGGCATAAACACTGATCTTTACCCCATTCTTGTAATTCATGTATTTTCTTAGAAATGGAAACTTCCCTTAGAACATAGGCAGGACTCTTCTAAACAATATGTAAGTGTTCTGGTAAACTAAACCCTGGGCTTTCTATTATCAATGTGTTTATGCTAGGGCCAGGAACTGGTTTTATTTTTCATCCCATTTAAAGATCTGATTGCAGAAAATACTCCAAATGTATGGCATTGCAGAGTTTAAAAGGTCTTTAAAATTATTGCTTTATATCAGCTTTCCACCAAAGTGTCATAGTTGCAGTGAGAAACAGTAATGAGGAAGAATTTTTATGGCAGAGTTTTACTGTGTTGTGATCTTTCTCATTAAAGCACTGAATTTTTTCACTTAATATCTACATTTTTTTGGTGATGAAGAGCGTTTTGCTACTTTTTCTGTAAACTTACTTTTGCCTAGTTATTTGTCCATTGAATCAGCTGCTGTTTCAGCAAAAAAAATTACTACAATTGCTGATTCTATTTTTCAATTTCCCAGCTTTGTAGTCGTAAGTTGAGTGAGCCATATGATGTTCTGTACTAAACAACTGTTACTTTTAAAAACAAATTATAGAAACATTCCCCAAAATGGATTTGCTTCAGATACAGTGAAATTGCAGATAATTCCCCATCTCTCCTTTACTTTCTCTTTCTTCTCCCTTTTGCTTTAGAAAGATGTTTTCCTCACTGTGCTCTGATACAGCTGAAGGTGACTGACAGTCCCCCAGCTGCCAAGAAATTGGAAATCTGTACAATTTAAGTATCCAATGAGCACAATTCCAGCAGCAGGAGGCAGAAAACTGAGGACTGTAATTAAGATTTTGATTAATTTTCTATTTCCTTTAATAGCAAACACAAATGGTCATGCAATCTGCAAATACTAAAAATCAAATAAAATCTTTTTACCTACTTCTGAAAGAAATTTAACTGGTCTCTTCGTTCATGAACAGTTCATAAAAGCAGGGAACAAACTGATGTCTAATACCTTATACAAATGTCATAATCTCTTTAAAAGAAATCAGAACAAAATTTAGATGTGTATTTTGTGTTTACTTTCATTTTTGTGTATGTCCAGCTAGGAAATACTTACTAGGAATAAAAGGACAATCAAATTTGCATCTGATGTGCTGCTTCCATCATTGGTGTTCATAATTGTGTGATCACACAAGCAAATATGGATCTTATACCTGCTCTGAGAATCAGTATCACTCAATTTACTGTAAGATGCCTTTATGCATCTTTAAGATGTAATTTAAAGGATTTACTGTTCTGCTACAGTTCAGGTGTTAGTTAAGATTCTGGTAGGAATGTGAATTTTTTTAAAAACTGTTTTCAAAGTGAAACTTTGGAATGTGTCCCCTTTCTTTGTACTACATTGATAGTAAAGGAATGTTGGAGACTGATATCCCAAGAGACGGAGGATCCTTGAAGCAGCAAAAATAACACATTTTTCTTCTTTAAAATAATTCTGCTGTAAAGAAAAAAGGTGGGGAGACACAGAATATATGCAGCAACTATTTTAAAGGTTTTGCACTGGTCTGGATTAAAAAAAATTATTTGCCACTTAAAATTAGAATGAAAGTATTTTACGCAAAACACCTCAAAGCTCTGAGAGATAGCCAAGGAACACCCATGGTTGTTGATAAGAGTAATGCCCACAGTGGTGTCTGTGTGTATTTTAGTCACCAGGCTGCTGCTGTTCTTTCTAAATCTATTCAGAGTTCTTAGACTGATGCCAGGAGTTCAGTCCTGTGTTGCACACGCACTCTTGGAGCCAAAGTGCATCTTTCAGATGCAAAATGAAAGGTCTTTTGATTGTGTTGTTAGCTTGTGTTACAGCTTCAACAAAACTGAAGCATTGCATTTTTGGCTGTCTGCTTTCATATCTTGGCTTTCAGATTTTGAGGCTGAGACAAAACATGATCTAGCCTTGTATCACTGGCTTTCTTCTGTAGTTCAGTGTCTTTTTACACTGTGAAAGAATAAATTTACGAAAGTGGTGCAGAGTTAAGTAAGATACAGATGTCTGGATAGTCCCTGAAGATCCTCACTAACTTGCAAAGTCATGTAAAACTTAATTATTGTTATCACTCATGTAGGAATTATAGAGAAGTAGTGTTTCATTGAAGAAAAAAAAAAATCATGACAGCCACATAAATGTAAAATACAATGACACCATGAGTTAAAGAACAAATGTTTCCAAATAGCATTGATTATTAAAAATGCCAATGAAATTGTCATTAGTGAGGCATTAACCCTTCTTACAGTAGGTGGATGGATTCAATCAATGACTGAGAAGCACTTAACTGTTACAGAGTGTTGAAGTCAGACTTAGAAAGCCAACTGAACTTGTAGTGAGGTTCTAAAGCATGGTTAAAGATTTTTGTAAATATGCTCAATTTCCTGCTCATTGAGAAACAAAATGATACATTACTGTTTGCTGATTCTCTTCATGTCTAACCCATTTCCATAACACTCTTTTCTCATTTCAGGAGTTTTATGAACACACAAAAACCCTTTGGCAGGATGAAGGTGTGAAAGCCTGCTACGAGAGATCCAACGAGTACCAGCTGATTGACTGTGCACAGTAGTGAGTATTGTGACTGGGAAGTGACAGTGCTTTAGTGTCCTGATGCTTGCTATTCCTTATACCTGGAAAAGGAATGTGTGGTGCATAATGAATTCTTGGTAATCAGCTGTTCAGAGAGGTATCACTGTTCAGAGGACAAACTGGTGTTCAGTTAGACAGTATCTACATTGAAAACTTCACAGGTGCTTTCCAAAGGTCTTTAATAAGGCCCCTTAATGAGGGACCAATTTTATTGTCTCCAAGGCCAAATTTCCTACCTCTTCCACTTGGCCCATCTTTTCCAGATGTCAGCTTCAGGTGCTGCAGCACATTGCAGTAAGTTGGAGAGAATATTGGTGGGAAATAAACCTGTTTGTCACTTTGGTTTCTAGTGTATTTAACTGGAAACAAAGAGCTGGGAGTGACAATCATGGGAAGCAGCCTGTGATCAGTCAGCAGAGTTCTGCTTGTGTGCCTTCATGCACATATCTGAGAAGGAATCATTCTCTTCTGGTATTTATACTGCTGGGATAATTAGTATTGTCTTGAGAGTCTGCTGCATGTTTGCAGTTATTTATCACATCCAGCAGTATACTCTGGCTCAGGATTTTTTATGGCAAGGTGCTCGAGTTAATTGTCACCATTCCTCGTACTTTTGTTGTGCATACTCAAGAATTGCAGGAATTAAATTTGAAATATTAATGGTTAAAACTGTTCTTTGTTAGTTTATATTCTCTCTACTTCTTTTGGAGAAGCTGAAATAAGGTTTAATGGGCAAGAAAATGAAGGTTTCTCATTTCACACGAAAATGGCAACTGCAGTTTGTCTAATACTGCATCTCTTAAGGAACATGTGATGAAATAAAATCTATAAAGTTCTTCTTTTGTTTGTTTGTTTAGGTAGACTTAATGGTAAATCAACAATTAGCTCTGTTTGAAAAGAGACAAGAGAGATAATTTTACTATGCCTTGCACAGCTCCAGGTCTGTAGGAGCCTCTTTGATGTTTTGCCATTGTTTCCAGAGTGAATTTGTTTGATGTGTAACGATGTCTTTTGCATTAGGTGACTAATGTTTGATCATTTGGCATGGAGCTTTTTGCAAGTTCAGTTGCTACAAAATAAAAAAGTACAAAGATTTTCATTTTCAGACAAGCATCCAGTAAATTTTGTGTTTCTAGTGTAAAGTTGATAGAGGTGAGGAAAAGCTGGGTTTGTTTCTGGTTAGTTTACTAATAGCTTCTGTGCTGGGAAGGAGGAAATTGTTGAGCACTAAGAGGGTTTTGTGTTGCCCTTTTTCTGCTCTGAAGAAAGCCGAAATTCTTATCATCCCTGGACATTGACTTTTCCATAGATCAGCAGGGGAGGTGGCCCTCATGATGGCTTTACCATCCTGCTCCATCTAGTGGAACACTTAGTTCTACATCATGGGCTGTTGTGCCAAAAATAAACTTTGAACATTGCTGACAAATTAGGTTTTTTTTTCCCTAAACAACATAAAATAAAAATGGCTGTTTTCTTCTAAAAATATTTTAATAATTCTAATACTTATTCAATATGATAGTAATGTATATGACACTACAGTCTTGTTAATTTTGATAGTTCTTTTCCTTTCTGGCATTTTTGACCTTGCAGTGGTGTTGTTTTCAGTAACAGAATATGCGCAGTAGGAGGTTTTTAATGGCAAAATGTTACCTTGGAAGTTAATGTCTGTTTGAGATGCTGAACTTGCTTTTATCACATTGAATTTTCAAGAGATCTAACAAAACTTGCTTCCTATAAAATCTGACTTGGGTGATACCTTTAAATTAACCTGTTGAGCACATGCTAACAAAAATGTGGCAAAAGCAAAATACAAAATGTATCTGAGATTTACTAAAGGAGGGCTATTTTAATATAAATGTGCAAGTTACTGTTGTTTGTGCTAATAGAAGTTAAAAGAATATTGAGCAAATTTATTGGGGTTGTCCATTCTTTCAGAGAGGAGTTTTGGGTTCTGAACACTTTCCCCCTTTTGAAGTCCCCATTTAAAACAAGAAAGTTACACTGGGAATGGGAGATGGAAAAGTGGCTCTTCTCTTTCAAGATCAATCTGGCTTCCTTTCTTGTGGAAAAAAATCCTTTCTTGCACTTGAAAGTTGAATAAAATCTTTAATATTAATGGATTCTTTGCTCAGTAATTTGCCTTCAAATTTTAAACAGTGTTTCTTGTTCACAAAAATTAACTTTTTGGAGTTATTTGTAAAAAAATTTAATGCTTTTCAACTGTCATTTTCTGAAGGCTGAATCTCTTAGTGTAAAGTTTGTCTTGGTATGAACTTATTTAACATTCTGAATTTTTTAAAAAGGAGGTTTTGTCAGTGTTGTGACACAGTTTTATATAGGAAGCTTTGCAGGGAGATTCTGTCAAACATTTAAAAATCAGCTTTGCCTTTTAGCAGTTCTGCTTTCCATGAATAAAAGCTGGTTCTACATGTAGACAGCTTAGCTGTCATCCAGGAGAAGGAAGGGCTTTCCAGGATTCAGGGATGGGGAATCTGGAAAAGAAAGATTCTGCAGCAATGGCAGCTTAAACTTCTGCAAAGTTTGTGCTGAGGAAAGAGGGGAATTTTTTTAATGGGTCAGGAGCTCTCCTGGATGGACAGAGCATGAGGGAAAAGCCACTTTGTGCTGCATGTTCATTGCCAAGAAAGTGGGAACAAACGTAATTCTCAATGTTTTATCCTCCTAATTCTAGTGTAGGGGTTTAGAGTCCCAAAATGGTATTTTTCACCTGTTCTGGAGCAGTAACTTCAAATGCACAATACTTCCTTCTGCATCTCTACAACTTCCAGTATCTTTCCATAAGAAGTGACATTGTTACACACTTATTGTTGCTCCACTGAGTCTCCGGTTGTGTTGGCTGAGAGAAGTTGACTTTACCAAAGGCCACAGGTACCATCCTGGTTTCCCATTTCCCTGCAGTTGTGATCTTTGGAGGTGTGAAGCTGGGAGGCCTGGCCAGTAACCTCATCTGCTGCAGAGCCCTTCTGGTATCCTGCCCTGTATCCTCAAGCTGACTGGCTAAATGAGAATGTCACTTCAGAGGAGCTCTGTTCGTTTTGAAAGAGTAGCTGCCTCTGCTCGTCTTGAGCTTTACTGTACTTCCTGCCCAGGCATATTTTACAGTCTTGAGAGGCAGAGAAAGGAAAGAAGGCTTGTTTCCCTTTTCTTAACTGGCCTTACTAAGAAATCAGTTTCAATTCTGCATTTAGAACAACACAGTCTGTGGCGTTGTCACCAGTTTGTCACTTTATTGCAGCAGTGAGGAGGGAGCTTCATCTGTGAGGACACCAAATTTCATTGCTCTTGCACGGATGTACACAGAGTGTTTGTATGAGGCTGCCATGTGATCCTGCTCTTGGCTAATAATAAACAGAAGAACACAGAAGTGTATAGAATACAGAAAATCCCAAACAGTGTGAAATTATTTACCCTGAATGCACAGGGTTGCATTTTATTTAGAATATATTACTTATTATTAAAAATATAGGAGCCATTTCCACTGTGATGTGCCAAAGCCTGTTTGTAAAATCTGCCTTCTGTCAAATACAAACAAGCATGATCTCTTTGAAGCACTGGCACTGTTGTTGCCAGTACTTCTACCTCAGGTTTCATTTGAGCAGCCCTGGTTTGAAAGCCTCACAAATACCTGGCAGAGCAGTCAGAGTGAGCAGGATCTGTCCCCTAGGAATGTGCTCTTTGTGGCATGAGAACATGAAGGGTGCCCACACTGTCCTGGCATGTCTTTCCCAAAGCCTGTGGATGGCCTGAAGAAAGCTGTGTTGATGTCAGGAGCCTTTGGGTTAACTACTCAGCAAATTAAGAGCAAAGCCTGGGTACTATGTGAGCCTTCTAGTGGTTTTTCTAGAGTTGCTAATATTAGGCTGTGCCCACAGATCCCTGAATTTTTGCTTTAGTTAGCCTTGGCCACTCATTTGATTTTGTGCTTCATTTTACGCTGCGCTTTCCCTGCAAATCTCCTCGCTGGTACTTCCTGGTTTTGGCTGGGGTGGAAAAGGAAATAAAGTGAGAGACAGTGTTTGCAGCCCATTTCACACCCTGGATGTCAGGAAGGGCTGGAAGCAGCACGAGGGAGCCCATTCTCACGCGATTTCCTGCCTCCCGCTCCTCTCCTGCGCTGCCATTTCGGGGAAGGAGAAGGCACGGGGAGGAGGCTCTGGAGGTGCACAGTCACGTTTCTGGAACTCCAGCACCAGCAGAGCCTCTCTGATACCTTGAAACTCTGCCAGGCTCCTCCAGAAGGGTTTTATGAGGAGTATTTTTTAAGATGTTCGTTTTTAAAATACTTATCAAAGAAAGGCAGGGAGTTCAGCTATTAGCCAACTGCTGTGCAGGGCTGCTGAAGGATCAGCACGTGTGGACACACAGGCTTTTTAATTTCTGATGTTGTGAATTCTTTATATTTTTATTAGGGTTTATGGTGTGTTTTATTTCTGGATTTGCAGACTTGCAGAGAGCAGTTAAGAACCCCAATCTGTGCACTTAAGGATTTTCTTCCATGTTGATTTCTCTTCATGACAAAGTTCCCTTCATGGAACATGCAGTAAAGTGTGTTTGCTCAAAGTCTCACCTTTTAAAATAGTGCTTGATTTATCAGGGGTACTACTGTTAGTCTAGTTTCTTATCCATATTATTTATTACTCTTTTTTTTCCCCTTTTGCTTTCTTTCCATTCAATGTGATTTTGACAGAGTGGTTTCTCTTGTCTCCAGCTCCGAGTGTTCACATTGAACAGCAGGAATTTCCCTGGCCCATATTCCTGGCATACATGAGCTTCTTATGGACAGTAACAATTATATTGTTAAACATTTCCATGAGGAAGAATAATATTCACGTCCCTTTTTGCTGAAATTAAACTGATGAGCTTCCCTACTGCTGTGTGAATTCCTAGGCAAGCCAAAGAGTAGTTAGATCATCTAACTACTAATTTTTGGTCTTGATTACAAAATCCACATTACTCTATTCCAGAGTGCTTAGAGATAACTGAATTAGGGTCTTTTCCCTGCTCGTTTTCAGCCTGAGGGAATAGAAGATCATGTTTTAAACAAGGGTAAATTTCAATTAAAAACATACAGCCCAGGCTATACATTTTCTGCAGTCCAGTGGGATATTAGGTGTATGATGGGGGGAGCACAGTAACTCCTCTCTTTGCATGACCTCAATGAAGTCACTACCAACAACACGAGTCCAAATACATAATGGCTGAATTATACCCAACTCCTCCACTTGGGTGCCCTCTTGCTGACTGACAATAGCAGGGATATGCCTGCTGGCAAGTGCTCTGAAAGCCAGATTACCTAAATTTAGCCAATAAATGGATTATGAATCCAGCACATTTCCCCACTCTTGTCACAGCTAATCATAAATTCAAGCTACACTCAACCCTAGATAAACTCCTCTGTCTTGAAAATATATTGGATCCCAGTATGAAGCAAGACAAACCAAAAGGTGTCCTGGAATAGGTTGCTTGAATGTTATGAATTAGATGCTCCAATAAGGAAGGTACAAAGTTGATGGGCCATAATGGCAGAAAGACCTTTACAAGTCCAAAATGTGAATAATTGAAGAAGTCATACCAGAGCCTTTTGAGGTCTGTGTAATTCCCATTGCATCATCCTGAGTTACTGTCAATGTTTGCTCCAGGAGTCTGATTTCTGCCTCCACTTTCACTCCCTCAGCCACTTCCAGCCCCCTGGATTCATTGCCTTCATTCATCTGCTGCTTTTATTTCTCCTCTGTTCCACACATCCGTGAATGTGCCAGTTCCTTTCTGGCCTTTGGCTGCAGATGCAACTTCCTTTCCCTGCCTGGCTGTAAATATTGAGGATTTGCCTTCAGCTGGAAGCAGGGCTGACCTGGTTGTAGAGCGTGAAAAAGCTGGGTTGGAACTTCCTCCCCAATTTCTTGATACAGTCCTGTGCCCAAATACTCAGACTTCACCTTTTAGTTTAAATGCATCACTTGCTAATGCCTGCAGGGGTTAAGGATAAACTCCAGTGTTCATGGATGTCTGATTCCGTGGAAATGGGTGTTTTATATTTGCTTTCACGTGTGAATGGATTTGCTCTCACAAGAGCTATTTCTTTGTTTCAGACAAAATTCACTTGCACAACATTTGTTCAGGTTAGGCTTGCACTGGATCAAGAGTATTTTTCAAAGTTTGGCATGAATGTTAGAATTTTATTTAAATAAAATTTGTCTTTAAAATAGTAATTTTTACTGAGATTATAAGCAGATGCTCACATGATTTGGTCAGTAGATTGCTGTGCTCCTCTAACTGAGAAATTTCATTTTGCATGTCAGAAGAACATGCAAAATTACAGGAAAGTGTAATGAAGGCAGGGTTAGATAACAAACTTACTGACATTTCAGTTATCTGGAGGAAAATACTGGAGTGGAGTCCAGGGTGTAGTTTGCTCAGGATGTATCTCCATTAATATTTTACTTTATTAGTTGGCTTTGAAACCAAAGTTGTTATTACCAAAGAATGTAAATGTATAAGTAAGTACTGCTGTATAAACCTAAGGGTGATGCATCTTCAGAAGATAATTCTGTACTAAAAATATTTGGCTACAGTCCAAAATTCTGCAGACAAAGTTCTTCAGCCAAATTTCTTGATGGGTGGCCTGTACCCATAATGTTAATTAACAGAGTTAAAAATAATTCAGTAAAGAGAAGAATGGATTCCTTGTTACTAGTGCTAAAAATGGCAAATTGTGTTGTTTGATAAAGAATATTATGCTTGCATCACCAAGTTATTTTAAACAAACAGCTAAATTACAAAAAAGGTCTAATCCCAGGGATTTCTATTTCCAAGAGGGAAAATAAAGTAATCTTGAGCTTTTTTAAAGCAGATATCTGATGCATATTTTTGTAATTGCTTTCAAGTCTGTTTGGCTCAGTAGTGTCTGGACTTCTTAGTCAACATATTTCTGATACCTGTTCAGGCTTCTGCTTTGTTTTTTTGTGGTTCTGTTCTCTGCAAGCCTACAAATGCAAATGCAGTGGAATTTTTTTTTTTGTGGGTGAAGGGAAAGTGTTGCAATGTGATACAGCAGGAGATGGAATATAAGCCAAAACCTTTGGTTAATTAAACTTTCACTAATTTCTGCATTTTAATGGCAGCAGGTTCCTCCTTCCTTCCCACTGTAGCTTCTTTCCATCCTCAAAAGTTTTTGTTGCAGCATTAAGTTATAGTGTGAGTGAATATGGTAGAAATGTATGAAAAAACATATTTTGTCACTGAGGCTTTTGGGGGAGATGCTGTGAATGTTGTATTGGTGTCTTGCTCTGTTGATAGGTACAAGTTTGTAATAGAATGAGAATTAGTGAACAATACTGGCTCTGCACATTGTGCCTGGAAGCTAAACTGACCTGGGGTTAGTGCTGCAAAAACAGGTACAGAGTTGCCACCAAACTTCTCATCGAGGAGATGTGTAGGGTTGATTGATTGATTGATTGATTGATTGTGAAGTTTTGAAACTTCATAAATAATTTTCCATGTAATTAAAATGACCAATATTTTTCAAACAACTAATAATGTATTAGTAAAAAAAATCGTGTCTGTTCACAGCCCTGACTCAATGTGCAATCCATTCTGAGCAAATCACCAGTGTTGTTATAGACAAAATAATATTTAAGGAATGAGTATGTTGCATTGTTCTGTAAGATCATTAAATGCAGCTACTACCACAGCATTACTACACAATTTTTTTTCTTTCATGATTGTAAAGATTAAGAAAAATTCAAGAGGCTGGATCCATGCTAATAGAAACTCTCTTGAAGCAGATGATGTTAAAACACTCCTCCTGTGAGGGAATTCATTAACAACAGGTTTCACAGGTATCTCTGATTGCATGGATTCCATGGTGCTCTGCAGCCTTTCATCCTGCTAGTGATGCCACACATTCCTGGAGTGAGGGGATCTCAGCAGTGCAGTAAGCACAGTGTTGGGCAGCTCCTGCAGAGCTGAGCACACCCTTGGTGCTTTTACTGACGACAGCCCCTGTGCTTGGTGGGGTTTGACACATGCTGAGAGTCAGACAGTTGGCAAAGCTACATTAATGCTGAAAGATCCTTGGGTTTGTCTTTGCTGTACATGGATCTCGCAATGATATTCCTTGTTTTTCTGTATTTTTAATCTTATCTTCACCAGGCAGAGAATATACCTTTTTTTTCTGGTAAGGGAAGTGCAACAAATTCACCCTAAAAGCAATAGTTTACTGCAGGTGAAACTTCTGTAATCACATTGCTCAAAATGTTTTGAGAAAATTGGAATGAGTAAAATAGTAGATTGTTGTGTACACAGTAATCCTTCAATCCTCTGGTTTTTGTGAAGACAGGTAGTGGTCAGTCTGAACTGGGAATGAATGAATGTCATTAATGAATTGGTCAGAATGAATTAGGGTGAGAAGTTAAATAAGAGGAGGAATTCTGACTGTAAACTCTGTAAGTTTGTCACGCGCCTCAGGTCTTCGAGACGTCAGTATTTTTTTCAAGTTTTACCCATTAATATAAAAAATATGCTCAGTTTTACCAAAAAATTCACATAAGCTTATTATAAAGCAGAGCAAAGGACATCTTGACTTGTGAGTATTGGACTTAATGATATAGCAGCGTTGGATTGCTGTATACTGATGAAACACTGTAGCTGTCAAATGGTGAGAATCAATCCAAGCAACTCTCAAAGCTCCTAATAGTTCCTGAGAATGAATTTTCACTTCCCCCTCCCAGGCTCTTGCAAGGTCCTTTGAGCAAACAGAAAGCCCTGAACAAGGTTAGTTTTCAGCTGTGATTCAAACAAACAATTCAGTGTGAGACAGAAACAACCGTAATAAAAGACTTCCACAGGGGCTGGAGCAGCCTTCCCTAGGAGTCCCTCCTGCCAGGAGGGAGATCTGGAGGCACAAAATAGAGGGCAAGCTATAAATAAACACTTAAGGAAACAAGGAAGAGCGTGGCATCATTTGGTTGCATCATTTTTGCATGGCCCGTGTAAGGCTGGAGCATCGATCCTGGGTGGATTCCGTGTTTGGAGGGTTGGGAAGCTGATATGGATGCAATGCTGGACTGGCTGGGGGGCTTGGCAGGGGATCCCCAGAAAACTGCTGTGGAAGCCCCAGAAAACGCTGCTGCAGTAGGACAGGGCTGCAGGAATGATGTGAATCCCTGGTGCTCCAATAGCCACCATCCTGAAGCAGGTCTGACCAATATTTTTAGGATTTTGCAGTTCACTTGCCTGGGTGGGTACTGGAGCTTTTTGCCTGACTTTGAGAGCTGCTGTCTCTGGTGTTCCCCATCAGCAGGCATGACAGCTTCTGGAGCGCGGGAGGTTTTGTGAGAGCTCTCACGGCTCATCTGCGTTCCTGCAGAAAAGGAACATCTCAAGACGATGTTGTCTTACAGGATGACAATTAGGACAGTATTTTTATCAAACTTAAGACCTAAAAAGCTACTGTAAACCTCATTAAATACTTGCTTTAAAAAAGGAAGTAAAAGCAACCGTGTTCTGAAAGATGGAAGGCAACAGAAAATTCCTGATCCAAGGATGAAATGAGGCCAGCAGATTTTCTGGTACAATGTGAAAGCACCAGGTTCGATTCCCAATTATTCCCTGGGCTGAAACACTGCAGATACATCACTGCCAGTCCCGGGGAGAGGGAGCACTGGATGCTGCTGACTTGCACGTTCTCCCCTTTGTTTTCTGTGAACTCCACTGTTTGGTGATAGGCCAAAGCCTTTGCTTC
This sequence comes from Cettia cetti, assembly GCA_013401135.1. Taxonomy (NCBI): domain Eukaryota; kingdom Metazoa; phylum Chordata; class Aves; order Passeriformes; family Sylviidae; genus Cettia; species Cettia cetti. The sequence goes on from VZUI01039593.1 coordinate 66,942, forward strand.
ACTGGCGACTTCAATTTAAATTTCTATTGTCTGGGTGCTTGCCTGCAATCACAGGTATTGCTGAAGTTACTGTTTTATAGAGACCCCTGACAAAGATGTCTGGAGGACATTTGGTATAAATTTACCAGCAGGCTCAAAAGTTTATTGAGACCATGTGCTTGCATGCAGAGAACACGGTCATAAAATCCTGACTTCAGGAGAGGCAAGCTGAAAATTAAAAAGTAGATTAAGCTCATATTAGGTGAAGTTCTCAAACTGAAGCTGAGCTTTACTAAGTTTAAATACAGTATTTTTAATACGTGACTAAGTTCTAAATAAACTGAAAGAAATTGCTGGCTAATTTTACATGTGATTAAGAGTAATTTGGTAGCAGGATGTCATTGATAGGTGTGATTTTGAACTGATTACTCTGTAATATATTATACATTGATTTTGTAGTCGAAACGTGTTAAAATAAGTTTTTGTAGTTAAATGTAAATCTTGGTTCACTATATTCACTATATACACTAATTAAGTCTCTAAGAAGGATATTAGCCAATAAAGCTAAATTGTTATGCGTTCATTATGGAAGTCAGGGTTTGAGTGTCTGGATGATAATTTACACTTGAAATGTGTTGGCTGCCCAGTAAATTTTTGGTGAGTGCCTTGGGTACTCTGCAAGGTTCCCCTTCCCCCAGAGGGCTCATGTAAACTGCAGCCTGAGTAAAAGCTGGCAAAGGACTATTTTTAGGAAGCCTTCTGCAGCTGGGGGAGGGAAGGGGCTGCTGAAGGAGCAGGAGCCACAGCCAGCCCCCGGGTCAGGTGGCCAGGTCTGCTGTGAGATCTTGACTGAGAGATTTGTGTTTTTCAAAAAAAAGATCCTTCTGAACCCTAAGTAATTTTTATAAATGAATGAAAATAGCAATATACGTAGAAAATCCCCACAACTGTAAAACTGCTTTGTTTGTTTATTGCCAGTGTTGGTAATACTTAAAAATTTTCTGAGGACCACACTGTCCAGTACTTCTGCTGTTACGGTATCTAAGGGGGATTTTAATTGCACATTTATAATGTTACATGATCAAGAGGTGTGTGAAGGGATGTGAAGCTTTGTGTCTGGCGAGACAATTTTCTTACACAGCATCATAAAGTGTGTCTGTTCTCTGGTTATTCTTTCATCAAACTGAATCTCAAGAGTGAGCCTCCTGATTTTTTTTTTTTTTTTTGGTGTTTTCATTAGCTCTTCCAAACATCACTATGTATGCCATGAAGAAGAACAGAGTTTGTAGTTAAGGTGTGCAGACTCCTTTTCTTCCCTGTGTTGGAATGGCTTCTCCTTGTTTTTTTCTGGAGGACTCCTTGTTCATGTGTCCCAGAGAGCTGGACTGCTTTAGGATTACACACATTTTGTTATACAAGGCCAGGCTTGGGTGAAACAAGGTTTCCCTGTTTGTAAACTGGTGCTTTGATACAGCTCTTCTTCAAGAGGATTACAAAAGCTCACATCTGCAGAAACCCTTGGGTGATTTTGGATAGTGTAAGGTTTTAAGTGAAGTCATGTGAATGAAGGATGATCAATCTTTCATGGTTGTAATGCCAAGAAGTATTGTGATGTCATCAAGAAGCTTCATCAAGATCTTGTCATCAAGATTCTTGATCCTGAATCTCACGATGAAGTGGTTTGGTGGAAGGAGTGAGAGGATGAGTTTAGAGATCTCCTGTTTTACCATTATATATTCCCCAAATAGGCATTCCAGACTCTATAATCTTACTATGTCTCATTAAAATACAAATATTAGTACATTATCTGTGTATTTTCAATGCTAACTCTAATTCTTTACCCCTATTGTTCAAAATTTGTTTCAAAAATAAGGTGTGTGGTATGTATGAAGTGTGGAATAGTCTCAGGTGAGGTTAAAAGTACAACAGACTCATTAGGGCCACAGTGTGTCACCAAGGGAAACAGTAATTAAAATGGCCAGTTTTAAAAAGCTTTTTGGAGAAGAACATGTCAGATTATAACATGCTTTATTGTGATTAATGTGACTGTTTCAGTAATTTTAAAAATACCAGAATTCCTCTGTGCTTTCTCAGAGCTCTTTGCTAGGTGGGATCCTTGGCCCTTCTCCATTGCTCCTGGAGCACTTCCCTAAGCACCTCTCTCCCAGGGAGCTGAGCAGCTCTGTGATCCAAGCAGTGTGTTATCATTTATGGTTCTCACCAGCTTCTCCAGCCCATCCGTGCTCCATTCCCTTCCCTCCCCGCTGTCTCCTCTCCGGGGCGCGGTGTGAACCATGCAGCTGCACGGAGCTCAGGCAGGGAAAACAGCACCAGGCAGGATTGGACAGGTCAAAGCAGAACTGCTTTCATTAGACTAAAAAAAAGCCCAACCAAACCCCAAGCCTGGCCCTCAACCAACTTTTAGGATCAGAAAGGTGTTGAGCCATTTCCCAGTTTCAATCTGATTGGAGCTGAGCCTTGCAGACGCTTGGGAAGCTGGAGCTCCACTGCTGCTTAATTGCTTCTTGTTTTGAAGGATAATTAGGAACTTTACTTAAAAATAGTAACTTTAGTGTTCAGTCCATTAAATTTGTCACCAAGATAATTTCACTAGACTTCCAGCTGTTTTCTTATTGGAATTGTGAACTAAAAATAGGTGGAATTTCTGCTGTTGTGTGCAGAGGCTGGTACCTCCATTTCAACTGTAACTTCTCCTAATGATGTGAAATGTGTTTGTTTCCCTCAGAGCTTTTTTCTGGGCCGTATTTCAGAAGGTCCTGCTAATTATGCCAAAATTGTGCACTGTGGTTTTCTGATAAAGTCACGTGGCTGTGAAGAATATGAAACTGATTTCTCTCAAGACAAGTCTAACAAATGAAAGATTGATGCCACACCCAGTGCATTTTTCTTTTTCACCAGTCTGCAAGAGATGTTTGTAGTAGTTGAACAAATACCTTTTAAAAACAAACAAACACTAATGAACACAGGTTTGTTACTATTATTATGAGGGGTGTGATTTACTCTCCCGGTTCAGTTCTCATGAGCAGTTGCTTTGTTGTGCATAATTGAAATCACAATGTAGATTGTGAGATAATGTGACAATTACCGTGTTTATATTGTGTGAAACATGGTGTTTTTTTGAAACAAACCTCTGTAATTACCAGAATCTGTACAAGCACATGCTGCTTTTATACATACATGGCTTACAGGGTGAATCAGGTTGGAATATCCATATTTAAGCAATGGGGTTTTTTAAATCCTGAACTGTTTCACATTTATTCCTGGTGTCCACACCACAAGGCATCTTAATGGATTAATGGTGGACATGCAGAAAGCTGAAACAGTTTCTTCTCTGCAGAGTTAGGTCTGTCTATGTAAATGCATGGCAATTTCCCTGCATACTTTCTTAGAAACCAGTAAGCACTGGATTAGACAGAAGGGGTCTGGTTGGAAGGGACCACTGAGGCCATCTAGTCCCACCTCCCTGCTCAACAGGGCCCCCTCAAGCACCTTACTCAGAGTTGTGTCCAGACAACTTTTAAAAATTTGCATTTTTTGACTGTGATGTTAATCAAAGATATTTTTTTTTGCCTTGGGATACCTTTTGACTGTAACTCCACTGAATATCTGCAGTTTGTGCTGATCAAAATGAATCTAAGTAACAGGAGGAAGTTCTGCTGCAGAGCAGTGTGGCACTTGTAGGGGTTTTTTTAAGGCTTGATGTTTGGAGCCACAACCAAGAAAGTCAGTGACCCAAATGTAAATCATATAGGCCTTAAGGTTTTTTTTTCTTCCCCACTCTGTTATCTTTAGGCAAAGAAACCAAAACTCCTAAGATATGTTAGTAAAACGGGTTTCTCCAATGGAAGTGAGCTCATTCAAAGGAGGGAAATTTTCTTCCTTAATTAAAATGAAGGATACACTTATCTGCAGAAGTACTCCAGTGATGTTCCCTCAAAACCTGTATTTAGATGCAGTGTGTAATTCTGGCACGGTTTATTAGCATCTCAGATCTTTTTTAATTTTCTCATCTGCTTGTTGGCAGTCTGTTCCTTGGACTTCCTGTGCGTGTGCGTTCCTACAAAGCAGATAACTGCAGTTTTACAAGCTGGAGCTAAACGTGGGTGGGATGGCGTGAGGGAAAAGTGCTGTTTGGAAAGCTCTGCACCTGTCACTAGTTTTGAGCATCATCATCCATGCAGGGCAAGCCAGTGTGTGCAAGATGCTGCAAAAATCTCTTAGGCAGCAAAACGCAGAAGAAAAGCAGGAGCAGCTATATTTAGTAGTTGCATATTATTAACTTCTGTGTAACATACCAGTTGCTTTGCTCAGACACCCCTTTTTTGTGGTGAATTAATAATTTGCTGCTGAGGACAGGAAGTGGAGTTAAAGTGCTGTTGTGTGATAAAAACTGTGTTTCACATATGTTTATGGTGTTTATAGACTGTGTATGTATAAATAAGCACCTGATACGGGGTAGGTAATAGAGGAACACACCTCCCTTTCACCAGAACCTTAGAGTGTTCTCTGCACCCATCAGTTTCTCCTGACCCATCTGATCTGAGTCTCTTCCACCTTGAAGCCTTTGCTGCTGTTCTTAGAGTAAACCATGATCCGGAAGCTCTAATTATAGTAATGCAGAACAAATGGAAATCCTGGAATTGTCTCCAGCACTCTGGAATCACATAGTTGCCAGTTGCAGGTATCAGAGCAATAGGTGAGCCAGCCCAGTATTGTTCCCCTGGAGCGCCTCTGCTTCTCAGCACAGCTTTGAATTGCACATTTATTTATTTCCACATCTACTGGCCACTAAGCTTTAGGCATATATTTGAATCCAAACTGCAATCTGAAGGGTGCTGTACTTCATTTAGTGCTTCTTTAGACATTTTAGGAGGCTTGCTGGGTTTATGTCTTTTTGCAAAATAAGAGGCTTGGAAATTGGGCAGCCAAAAGTCCCAGATGGGGATTGACAAATGTTGATGTGGGAATAAGCACAATATTTGGGGAAGAGAAATACCATCTCAGACCCCTTCTCATCTTTCCCACTGCAGCAATTATACCCATGGTTTCTAGGGTCTTTTTTGGTTCAGTTCTTCTCCTGAGACTGTTTAAATGTTTCTTTCATGTAGAAAAGGAAATTTGTAATCTGTTAATGAGTAGTTTAGGTTTAGGTTTCCATCTGTTTGAGGTGCAAACATGAGACACTGCCCTCTGCAGACAAAGAGATGGTGAAGATGTGCGCGTCTTCTACTGAAATCGTGGCTTCTAGTCATCTGGTGGATTTTGGAGAGGTTTTGGAACTTGAGTGCTTACCTTAGGCTCTTCAGGTTGGCTTTTTCTTCCCTTAGATTGCCAGCTGAATGACTTGCTCATTTTAACATTACAAAACAAGCTAATTAGAGAATAAGGGATTTTAGGAGTTGTCTCAAAATTTCCCCATCCCTCACCCACACCCCTCACTCCAGTCCTGTCTGGATTCCGTGTTTTGCAGAACCTCACTGCTCCTCTGTGAGTCAGGGACTGCCATGGAAAACCTCCCTGAGCTGAAACCGACAGTGACTCTTGGCTGAGAGAGGAAACAGGCAGAGGTTGTGCCTTGTCAGGGATTTTACTTTTCCTGTACACACTTCATTCTAAATTCTCTGTGACTCCAGCATTAAAAGGGCACAGCTTAGAAAAGTCCGCATGAAAAAAACACATTTTGCAAATGTTAGAATATGTTTTGTAAATACAAAGTCTGTTCTACTGTGTTTTACAGACATTTAATCACTAGAGCTTTCAGTACTATTTTAAGGTCTTTTATAGCCAGCTGTGTCTTTTGAGAGGTGAGATTTAAAGTTCATATTTTTGTAATGATTTAAATTCTGCTTCAGAGTGAGTTAAGTTAGGTCAGTGGGGAAGAGAGGGGGAAGGGCCAAAATATTTTATTTAAAAAGTTCTAAAATGGCTTGTCATGTCCCCTGTTAAATTAGGGCTGTTTGTGAGGCTTTTCAAGGTGTCCATTTTAATTCCAGGCTTAAAAGCACAAAATACCCAACTGCAGTTTTGTGGAAACACTGCATAATCAGTGGCTGTGTATTGATGTTGTCACAGACAATTTGTTTACTTGTGAAGCAAGTATGGGAGTAAGCAAAGATGGAGGGTCTATATTAGATTTTCCTTTTAAGAATAGTAAAACACTCTGCAAAAAGCAGAACCATGGAACTGGATGACTGAAAGGTTTTTCACTGGGAATAAAAGAGGGCTGCACTATTCCAGAACCATGGTGGCTCCTGTGAATGGCTTTTCCACAGAGGTAGTGTGGTCACCTTTATTATTTACCTTTGAATTTGGCTTCAAGCTTGATTTCTTGCTCCTTTTATCTGCCCGAGTGTAATGTGTGCCAGGAACAGACAAGCGCTTAAACTTGACTTCTTCTTTTTGTTGTATGGCAGAACACAGAATCAGATATTTGCTTTTCACTGTAGCCAAAGATGAGTGTCCCTGCACTGCTTAAAATTCACAGTATAAAATGCTGTTGCAGGTCTGTATCATTTGCTGGTATAAAATTATATTTTTTAAGTATGCCTGATACTAAATTTCATGATCAAGCAAATGTTTTCAAGAAAAAGAAAAAAAAATAGTAAGTGTATTATTACAACTCACTTCCAAATGTGTGCACTTTACAGCTGCTTTCCACTCCAGGTGCCAGCTTGTGCCTCTGCTTTTACAGAGGCCTGGAGTTGTTTTTGCTGAGTTGAAAGCAGAACATTTAAACAAGAAGGACGGGGGAAGCCACATTCCTGTGAGGAAAGCAGAAGTGGGAATGTGAGCTGTGGGACTGTCATCCCCAGCAGGTACTGACAGGTACTGGGTCCTGTGGAGACACCCAGGCCCTTCCAGCCACTGCCTGCAGCATCACAGGACAGAAATGAACATTTCAGTGTCCTGTGAGCCGCATCAGAGTCAAAATTGCTGCCTTTTTGCCAGAGAACCCAGCTCCCTAAAGTACTGAACAAAAATCTCAGCTGGGATGGTGCCTAAGCAGACAAGATTCCAGCATTGGATTTATATCTTGCATCTAAATATATGCAAACCATTTTTCTGAAGATCTTCGTACAAGTGTATTTAAATAGGGAGGTGAAGTCCTCCCTCACCACCCTGCTCAGAACCCAGCAGAGGTTTGTCTTCCCATTGTTTTGGGCCCATCTGGGGCCTGAGTCCTTCCCTGAGCTATCACTGCTTCCTTAATTCCTGCGGAAACTCAGTCTCAGTTCGAAATTCCTTTTCTGTCACGTGAGGTCCTGTCAGCTCCACCTAGCCTTGTCCCCTAAAATACCAGTTACAAATGATGTTGCCCATTTTTTCAGTAGTAATTGGGGAAGTGCCTGGTTCTGTGTTCTCCCTGTTTAGGTTTAGGTTTACAAGCCACACACAAGCTGAAAAAATGTGGGAACTGTCTGAACCTTTTTTTTATCTGGTTCTGCAGATAGCTCTGTTTCTTCAGTTTATGGAAACTAGTGTGGAGCATTAAGCTTGTTAATTCTTCTATCATCTGAATGCACTTTTATTAATATTTTTAATTGTTAGCATAATTTTTTATTTATTAGTGATGTTATTAATTCTGTCAATACTGCAGCTTTGAAATTACAGAAATAGACATGCTGGTCTTTATCAGCTGAAATAAATTCTACTGATTTGATGGCACTGGAGGGAGCTACAGACCATGAGGACAAGATTCATAAAAATACTTGGTTGAAACACAGTGAAAGGATATCCCATTAGGTTCACCTGTTTTAATTGCTCAGAGCAGCCTACAATAGGGGGCTTACACCTATAGCATGCATAGATTGTTGCCATATTAAAAATGGAATCTGGCCTTGAAGGAAGCTTTCATATCCTTATTTGAAATCAAATACGGGAATTTCAAACAAATTCATATTCAAATTTCATTAACAGTTCTTCATTCTGAATTTACTTAAACAGACTCCTTAGTCCAAGTTAGCAGCAAGTGATCTTGAACTTAAGAAGATCCTTATTGCACCTGACAGATTTCAATTAGATTAGATTGTGAAAAATTATAAAATTTCAAGTTTCTCTCCAAGTTCTCTCAGACCACAGGAGGGATGCAATCAGTGAGGCAGTTTTTGGTTTCTTCTGCATTATATAAGATCTGTGACTTTAGCTTACAATTAAAAAGGGTTTAAAATAGGAAAATCCCTGACCTTGTTAATGGACACTTTTCCATCTTCCAGAAAGCAGGGCGTGACAAAAACTATATTAAAAATACAGATATTTAGGGGGGGCAGGTGGGAGAGAAGTTCACCAGCAGCCACACTGGAGTTTTCACTAGTCCAGTTGGTTTTTAGATAGTGAAGACCATGGAAACTATCTGTTGTTTTCTTACAATTAAGTGCTAGACTTCAGCTTTTAATTCCTCATGTAAAATTAAAAGATGTAGTCTTTAGTGTGCAGTGCTTTTGCTGAAATAACTGGAAAAGATACTAAGCTTGGTGGAGTACCTAGATTCTTTAAGATGACAATCTTTGAGAGTCACAGGAAGTCAAAATCATTTCCAGCATCAGGAAGGACAGAAAGGAAAAGTAAAAATGAAGGCAGGTAAGCAAAATAGCTTTGAAGTGTAGAAAAGATAAAATATCCCATATCTAAACCAATAGATTTCATAGTGACTTGCAAGAAACAGGTTCATTAATGAGGCCCAAGTTTCTGGTGTGTATGGCCCTCCAAAATTCAGGAGGAGATGTCAGAGGAAAGTGGAGTGAGGAGTTTTGTTGCATGAACATGTAATCGCTTCGCCTTTTCCCATGGTTTTTTGTCTCCTTTTGCAGCCTTGTTAAGAGAGGAAAAACAAAGTTAATAGAGATTGCACCATGTTCCTCCCCACTCCCTCAGGCTTGCCCTGGGATGGGATGGTGTTGTGGTGATCTCATCCACACTGTTACCTTCCCCTTGCGTTCCCAGCCTGGGCCTGGGCACCGCTGAACTCACCTGGGCAGGGGTGAGGGGCTGCTCCAGAGTTATTTGACATCCCCAGGGCAGCCTCGGGCACGGGGTGGTTTAATCCATCTGGGTTGGTGGCGGTTGGTGTGAAACATCTCCCTGCACCTTGCAGAGTGGCAGAGAGGGCAGCTGGAGCAGCCCCCAGTGCTTGGCTTTGGGTCTTGTTGGCTCTTTGTGGGAGATTGTGCAGGGCAGCTCCATGAGAGGGCTGGGCATGGGTGCAGGATGCAGGATTTGGGGTGAGCGGGACCCCTGGTCAGTGTAAAGGAGCACATAACCTCCATCAGGACTGTCTAGTCAAGCCAAGGAGTTAATGGCAGAGAGGAACTGGGGATGCCATGGAAGCCCTTCCAATGAAGGACTGGAATGTTGGCCAGGTTGGGATCATCTAATGTAGTGTTTGCTACTCTACAGCCCTCTCCCCCTCATCTTTCTCCCAGACAAAATGAGAAAGTTTGTCCCTTATGTGGGCCAGAAAGGACTACTTGGTAGTGATGTATGAGTTGTTTTCTTAAGGAAGAAAAAAGAAAGCTTTTTTTATATGATTTAAATCAAAACTTGCAGCTGGTGATAGGCTCTTAGACTAACTTGGAGTATCTTTATAAAAACCAGTAAATTGCATGTTTTAAAGTACATTATCCAAAATCCTTCTGTGCGAGCTGCTGTGCTGAGGTGTACATTGTTCAGATGGCAGGGGAGCAAACTGGATGTGGTGAAAGGCAGGGGGGAGGGAAGTTTACGTACAGCTTGAAGCCTGGGTGGGAGTAACTGTACAATTTTTAGCTATGAAAATATCCATGTAGGGACCTAAAGGAATCCTGTGGGCTGATGGTGCAGTTTGCGTGGAGTGCGTGCACGGTGCCTTTTTGGCAGACGGGAGATATTTTACTGTGGCTTAATGCTTATTATAGTTGCAGTTTCTTGATCACCATATGTAGTCTCTATTGGTTTTTGATAGAGCAACTAGGATTTTATATTTTGGGAGTGGTGTTCTCTGTGTTATATCATGCTGACTTACTACTTCCAGTGTCTGTGAAATAACAAAGTGTCACAACTTCAGTCTGATTCCTGAGCTGCTGCTTTCCTGTGCTGGAGAAAATATTGAATCTCCTCATTATACAAATGGCTTCTGTTGGGTAGTATTGACAAATACACTGAATAACATTTTTGACATAACATTCTGTTCCCACACAGATAATTTGGATGTAATTGAATGGGTTGATCAAGAGTCTGTGCTAAAAATATGACATTTTCTCACCCACTAAGTGGAAGAAAATGCTCACTCCAGAGGCAGTTTGGTGGCATGGAGCTGTTGGGAAGTGGGATGGGATATGCTGTGACTCTGCTTCTGTCCCATGCTGAGAGTCGAAAGGGATGATGCTGAGAGCAGCCCTGGCACAAGGATTTGGGAACCACTTCCCTCTCCAGGCTCCTGGAGGCACATGAGCAGCCTGAGACTGATTTTAGCTGGAGCAAAGTGCTCCAGCCCGGGCAGGATCCTAGCCAGGATGCCTGTCAGACCCGCAGGAGCACTCAATGCACTTGAGCCAGAAACGTACAGAAATAGTTGTGGGGGGAAGATTTGAAGATCTCTTTTCTTTCCTTCTGTTTTTCCTTATTTTAATGGTCTCCTGGGCAAAAGGCTGCATTGTTACAGTTTCCAAAGCAGGGTGGCTGTGCTGCAGACGGGTGGGGAAGAGAAAGGAAAATAGACCTTAGAGAAAGGCTGGCTGTTTAGTATGCAATAAAGTGACTTTTATACCTCTCCCAATCTCCTATCAAATAAATCTCGTGCTAACAAGCAATCAAACCCGTTTCCCTGCCCTGCTCTGCACAGCCCGAGCCACATTGTACCTTTCCAGCCTTTGAAACTGCCTGTGCCTATTTTTATTTGTCAGGCCGGGGCTGGGCTGGCCCCATTCCAGATGTGTCTCACAAGATTTGGTGCTGATGAGCTATTTATAGCCCTGTGGTTCCATTGTCATGGCAACCGTGCTAGAGGCCAAGGCGGCTGGGAGCTATTTCTGGACTTGTGCTGTAATGTAAAACTGATTGGGAAAGTTAGTGCATCCTCTAAGCCAGACTAACTTTAGACAGGCGGGGGGGGGGGAAGAGACAACTACAACCTCTTTAAATAGATTTTTCTTTCTCCTACCTTTTCCCCACTTCCCTTTTCCAGTGCCGGCAGTTTTTGAAGGGCTGCTTTGCCTTCTGCTGGGTTTGTCTGAAATTCATTCATGCCTCCCGGCGGATTACGCTGCTTTAATTAGGCAGTTTGGGAAGCCATGTGCGTAACCAGCCTCGTTTTTAGGGCAAGGTTTGAACTTCATGGAGACACAAAACTAAAGAGGGCTTCGCTGGTGTGTCCTGCTTTTTTGCAATAGTTGCAGTTCTTTGTACGCCATAGTTTTAATACTCTATTTTTTGTGTGTGCTTCATGTTCTCCATGCCATATAAGGAACTGTAACCTTGATTACCACAAGATGATTCCAAATATATGGAGTCATACTTTTCAGCTTTCTCATTATTTGCTTCAAAATTAGACCCATGGTCCCCCTCTGCCTCCAAGTGGCTGGAATGCTCGAGGTTCTTTTGGAATTACAGCTGGGGCCGCTCTCAAAATCACTTTTCTGGGATATGTACGCATTGATACCATCTATAATTAAATTCTGAGCTTTAGAATATCTGTAAACCTTTCTGTGCTACTTAGAATTCCAGTAAGGAAATCATAATAACCCTTCGACTTGAAACTGGAAATCAAAAGGTGTTTGCAGCTTCTTGAGAAAGTTTTCTGGAGAGTCAGATTTTGGTTTACTTCTGTTCACGTCTTACGCTACGTTTCGAGGTTCATTTCCAGCATAAATCTGGTTTTCAATGGGATCCTTATGTCTGAGGACTGACATGGAGAATGCTGTTACAGGAACATCGTATATGAGATTTTTTAGATGCAATGTAGTGCTCTCCTAATTATACCAATAATACTTGGTACAGTACTGTCCCTATGTGCCTGTCTCTGTAAAGATTTTTTTCTCTTTCCTAACTGTGAAGTTGTCAAAGTAATTACAAAGGTTTTGAAATTTATTTTCTCTCTTCTTGTCTTCTAGTTTTGTTTAGGCAGAAAAAAAGAGCTGTGCCTTTCTGAGCATTTTTAATTTTCCAGTAATGTTTGTGGCACATTTTCAGCAACCACCTCAGCATTAAAAGCTCCCCCTTTGCAAATAATAGAAAATACTAGTATATCTTTAAAAAACAAACAGTCAAAATGTATTGATGTCTCAACTTTGATTTTTAACTTACATTTTAGGACAAACCTGACAAGTTTGGTTTCACATGCTGTCCATGTTTGCAGGACACTTGTAAATACCAGCAGATTGAACGTTTGCTTGTTTTATTTGTATCATTCCTGTAACTTTGCCTGCTGTTCTGCTCCTCTTGCAACATAAACGAGCTGGAATCTATCACCAGTTTAAGGAATAGAATTCCCTCCTCTCCCCACCCCTGCTTGCTTTGAGCAGCAGAAAGGGACAGAGTTGAGGGACAGTCAATTTGTTCACACACAAATACCCTTTTAAAAGGGAGTTCTTTGTATTCATCCTATGTCTCTGGCTCAGCATAGACAGCATAGCTGAAGAAAGAATTTATCAACTAGTTAACTGCAGAGCTTTTAGAAAATTTGCTGAATAACATAAAGGATTATGGCAAGGACTAAAAAGGCAGGAAAGCAGAAGTAAAGCATGGTCTGTTCTGAAAAATAAAAAAAAAATTAAAATGTGCTCTTGTTTACAATAAACACTGTTAATGTTGAGTTACATTTTAGCTTAAAACTAATTTAAGTAGTACTTTGTAGTTCTGATGGTATGTAGATAAATAAAAATCTGCTGGGCATTTGCACCGTTTGGTCTTTAGGGTGATCAGTAAAAAATATTAATTTCTTTTTGGTCATAATAACTTGAATTGGAAAAACTGTTTTAGAGGTGATATGAGGAAATGCCAGTGTAATTCTTAGTAACATCTTGATAATTCTTCGTAATATTCTGGTGGTTCTTAGTAATATCTTGGTAGAAACACATGACTCAATGGAAATGAAAAATCATTTCCACTAACTCAAGGGACTTGGGGCAAATAACTATCCAGCGTGCCTGTCTTTAAAATAGGGTTAATGCCATGTGTGCATTTTGGGGTGTGATGATGGAGGCAGGAAATGCAGCCTTAGTGAAGGCAGGCAGGAGCTGGAAGTCTGATTTACTGTCTGTAAAATACCCTGAGGCTTTCAGAGGCAAGAAACTTCACAGACACAGAGTTTCAGTGCTACTGTTGAGGCTTATAAGTTATAAACAAATGTTGTCTTTAGTTGGGATTGAAATCTTGATTTTATGAAGTGTCTTGCTGACACTGAAGATGAGATCTTATTGTGTCTTTTAAGGGAGACATTTTATATACAAATTCAAGTTATGACTTGACTAGAAAAAAAACCCTGATGGAAATAAAGCTCTTCAAATATAGGTGTGTTGTCAGTTTGAAGACACCTTTCCAGTGTTGTTCTAGGCTGAAAACAAAAGCTCTTCTTCGCAAAGCAGAAGAAACCCCCAAACCTCCTATCTGCCAACCATTTCATCAGATGACAGAGAATAACATTTCACTTAAAGTTTATTGAGAAGGCTGTCAGAAAATGCAGCCTGAGTTCCCCTCCTGTGCTGCCCCAGACAGTGAAGCTGTGCTGGTTCTGAGGTGGAAGGTTTCGTGTGTTAAACACCTTTCCAGCAGGGAAAACAAGCTGCAGTTCTTTGTCTGGCAGCAGCGCTGTTCATTCAGGAAATTCCCTCCTCACAGGGATAAAGCAGCTCTCTCTGGATGAAAGAACTCCAGAATATCTTGTGTACTGGCATATATCTTCATCTGAAAATTGGGACATGGTTTTGACATAATAGGTTTTAGTTAAAACTTGCGAAGAATTGAGGATACATGTATGGCTTAATTACTTAGACCTGCTGGAGCTAAGGAAAGCCTCTGTGTGGCTCTCTCTGTGAATCTGCCTCCTGAGTGTGCCCTTAAAATTAAAGACACTTTATTTGTCACAAAGATCTGCTTGGAGCATTTCACATGTGGTTTTCCTTCCCTAACCTAAAAAAAAGGGACACAAAAATGCAGCTTTTTTTCCAGATTATTTTAATTTTTTGTTAATACCTTTCATTTTAATATCTCAGAGACACAACTGTGCTGTCCTAGAGATGCTTCCTCTCAGTGTTGCTGACTACAAATAACCTAAAGTCTTTTGAGTTTTTCTTTGTTAGCGTGTGTCAGAGCAGTATCAATGTTTTATAACACAGGCAAAAGAGCCTCTTACTACGTGACAGAATTTTGCAGAGCAGTAGCTGATACTGTTATTTAGTCCATGTCCAGAATGTAGCCCAAAGTGAGAATTGGCAGCAATGCTGAATGAATTATTTGCTTTCTGGAAAATAGCTTTTCCATATAATCTCTGGGAAGATTTTACAGAACAAAAAAACCACTAACTTTGTAACTTGGTTCAAGGCTTGCTCGCAGTATAAAATTTGGTTTTGTGGTTTGACAGTTTTATGTGAATTATTTCATCAAGGTCACTTCTGTTTCTCCCTGTAAGTTCACTGCTGACACAGTAGATGGTGGGCATGTCTCCAGTAGGCTTAGAACAATCTCTCACAGCAGTGAATTCGGCACACATAGTAGTACTCAAGTGGCCTCACTTATGTTTTGGGTAGAGCATAGCAAGAATTAAAAATAGAAATTAATGATGGTGAATTTGTGTTTATTTTGAATTGGGCTTTGTTCTCCTCTGACTGGATTATTAGTTTAATTTACTGGATAAATTGTTTGGTTTTGACTAACATTGACTGAGAAGTCTCTGAGCACAGTGTATTGATCTTTCCTGAACTCTCGTGCTCCCGCTGTTGCTCCTTATTTTAGGTCTATCAGAGCGGATCAAATTTCTGCTCCCCTTTTCTCCTCACGTTTATTTTTACATTGACCAACCAAAAGAACAATCCCCTTTCTTTACAAGTGAGCAAAATAATCAAATTGCTTTTTAATGCCTTTAGCCCTTTCTAAAGCTGCTGGAGCAGACTTTGATGAAAGGCACAAGCACAGGGAGAAATCTTCACCGAACATCACTGTGCTCCATTTTCCCTAAAATGCCCTGGAAGCAGGAGGGGTTTTCTGGTGACTGTAACACAGTGAAAGACTTCTTCTCCAAGGAGCATTGTTAGGACTATCAGATGTTGCTGAATGTTGGAGCTTGTTTTGGGGGAAAGAAGAAATGTTTGTTCCATTCGAACTTGTTTTACCTGGCATGAGTGTTGCTGTTGGAATTCATCTCAAGTACAGTACTACTGCTCCTATGTGGCTGATGTTTTTCAAGGAAATCATAGGCCTAAAAATAGTCTGCATAAACAACAGTAAGAGGTTTGTACTTTCAGTTCCAGGTTTTAGTAATATCTTGTTGTTATTTTCTATTTTTCAGCTTCCAAAATCCATTAAGCTGATTAGCAGAGTGTTTAAAAATAAAACAAAAACCCCAAACCCAAAACAAAACCAAAAACCCACCTCTTGTGGAACCCAGAATAAAATGTTCTGCTTGGATAAATTCATACAGAAAGGCTGGGTGATTGCAGTAATCACCTTTGTATCTTGATGAACATGTTCTGTTCGGAACATTTTTCAAGCATCCTTCAACTTGTGAAATTGCCACGTGATTCTGAAACTGCTCTGAGGGGAGAGGATGGGGTGGAAACACTCGTGCTAGTTGGAACGCACGGCTGTTGCACGTATTTAACATCCTCTGTGTACTGAACAGAGAGTTTTATTTCTTCCCTTTGGATTTAAAAAGAAAAAAAAAAAAAGAAAAAATTACTTTACAGCTTGGAAGATATGAGGAAAAAAATCCAGCTTGCAAATCGTAGAGCACAGTTTGTCACCACTTTCTCCTTGTGTGTCTGTGGCCATGTCACGCTCCATGATGGAGACTGATCTTTGCACTTTTTATCATGTGGTTTTGTAGCGTGTTAACTTAAGATACATTTTAATATGTTTAAAATTCTGTAATTCAGTCTAAACAAAAATTAATTTTCATGTGTCTCTGAAGCAAGACCATCTAGTTCCTGGTGAAAAGGACATTGCACTGAAACAGTTGTTAAAATAGAGGATTATTTTTGCCCCTTTTCCTGCTCCTCTTTAGGTGTTTCAGGAAGTCAGTTTGGGCTGTAAAGTTGAGGCTGAGTCGTGTGGTGGCTTTACTGGGAGTTTTTTGGGTTTTTCATTTGTGAATCTGGCACGGGGCTCTCTTTTCCCCCATTGAAGCTGTGACTGTTGTTAGTGCACATTAAAGGAGGCAGGGAAAACTCGCCTTTCCTTTGTGATTTCTGCTTCAGAGAGAAAACAATTCATGCAGAGGAATTTCAAAGGGAGCTCAAAGCCCATTGGTTTAAAGGCTGATTAATCATTAATGTAGGGGGTAAAGGCACTGCTGAAGTGGAAGGGGCTGAGCAAGGGGGCACCTGGCCGAGGACCTGGTGTTGGGCAATAGGACTGGGGGCAAAATTCATAAAATCTGCACCCTCAGCTGCTGGTTTGTCACCACAATAAAGCAGAATTAACTAATTCCTTGGGATTGTTGCTCTTCGAGTTGAAGTGAAAGATAATTATGAGGTTACAGTTAAATGATAAAAAAATACTGCAGAGTATCATCTGTAGGTAATGCCTAATGAATTTGAACAAAATATATCTCTTATTACCCATTTAGCCAACTACTGCTGCTGCACCTGAAGCACCGATACTACAGCTGACAGAAAAAATAGTGTCCCCTCTCACTTAACTGAACTTGTACTGAAATTGGTTTAGGGCTTTCATTTATCTAAAGAACTATAGAGTTGATAAGTTGTTTAAAAATACTCATTTTACTTTCAGGGAAGGTACATGTGGGCTATTTGCTTGAGTCATTGCTTCACGGTTCATAGTAGCAGGTTATATCCCAGGATCCGTATGAATAAATGACCCAGATTAAACTCCCGGTGTGTTTGTGGCAGAGGGAGCCGGCGGGAGGGGCTGGGATGCGATTCCAGCTGGATTAATGGCACTGATCTCAGCCCTCTGCCGGCTGCTGCTGGGAGCGCTCGTCCTGAGCACGAGAACTCAAATCGAGCCATTTCAGTGTGTGATTTTTCATCGTTTTGTGACCCTGAGAGCATTAAAATGCACCAAAAATTTACCTGGGGACTGTCAGTTACTAAAGCATCAGCAAGTTTGTCTGATCTTAGAGTGACAAGTTTCTCTTTCTTCTTTCCTCTCCCCAGTTTTCTAGACAAGATTGACATAGTCAAACAGAATGAGTACACCCCGTCTGACCAGGTATGTGGAGCTTTGTGAGGAAATTACAAAATTTATCTGCACCTTTCATCTTTGGGGATAATTGATTCATTTTCTAGTTGCCATTTCAGGTATTGCCATGCACTGTACGTATTTAGCATTCCAGTAAAAATGGCTTTGTCCTGTTGATTATGTTTATACACATAAAATTATGTACAAGGTTGCATCACTTACAGGATTTCATTCGTGCTTCTGTGACACTGAACACGCCAGTGCTGTTCCCTGGTATTGTAGTACAGCACAGAAAAAAAAAGGGGTTTATTTCCATTGCTGGATATATGGAAACTCACCGAGTATCTGTGTTGAATCAATGCATTTCCCTTTATGCTTTAGGATCTTCTCAGATGCAGAGTTTTGACATCAGGAATTTTTGAAACCAAGTTTCAGGTGGATAAAGTAAATTTTCAGTAAGTATAATTCTTTCTTTTTTATATACAACACAGACAAATGCCAAGGTAAATTGGGAGAAGAGCCTACCGTATATTCATTGAGCCTACTGTATTTCTCAAGTATCAGTGTTTAATAGAAAGGAAGTATTTTATGATTTTATAATTTAGTAGTCTGGCTTGAAATTGAAATGCAAATTGGTGTGCAATTTCTGCTTTATTTTAGATCACAAAGAACAAAATGTTTTAAACCTATTTTTCTCTGCATGCTTGTGTTCACATACTGTTTTCCTATTCAGGTTCTTGTAATCCAAGATTCCCTTTAACTTCTCTGACACAGAAGTCCTGAAGTTTCTTACCTTTTCTGTTTGCATGCAGACACAAACAAAAAACTCAGAACAAAATTATTCTGACTGACTGGATTTATGTTTTTTTCTCAGTATGTTTGATGTTGGAGGGCAACGAGATGAACGCCGAAAATGGATCCAGTGTTTTAATGGTAGGATTAGAATTTCTGCTGGCTTTATAAAATAGTTCCCTGCAGAACTGTAGTGCCTAATCTTCATTTTCCCAACTGTGTGAAATCCATCATCTTTCCACGTAGCTCAATGAGTTATCTAACAGTCATACAGGATCGGGTTTTTCTTGACATGTAAACTCCTCTAACTACACAGAACATCTTCAAGGACAATGTAGGTGGAGAGGAATTTGCGTTTGGTAACTTCACCTTGTCCATTTTTTTGACTTCCCTCTCTTCAGGGAGGAAACATAATCAGGTATTTTTGGAGGTGGCTTTGTGCATCATTTGCCAGCTGTGAGATTGTCAATTCCAAGCCATGTTCTGTCCTCCATGTGCAGGTTGAAATATGGATGTGCCTGTGCAAAATAAAAAATACAGGATAATTATTGTATGCATAAAATCGCATTATCACAGTTTTGTGTTTAATCGCAGCCGCTTGGCTCTGTGGTTCTTCTTTCTGAATCAGCACTGACCCAGTAATGCAGAATGAAGTTGTAGGGAGCATCTGTCTGGTTACACACATCTGGTGAGAGCTGGAGTCTCTTAACACCAGTGTCCCATGAGTTGAGGTCGGGTTTAATTCCACATGACTGAAATGAGGCAGTTCTGTGTCAGTCCTGAAGTGTGACAGGTACCTTCACTGTAGCTCTTTTACTCTGTATCTCTTTAGATGACAAACCCTTCTCCACACAGGTTTTCTTAAACCTAGACTTGGTGAAAATATTTTCTCTTCTTTGTTGTTTGGACAAAATAGCAATGAAGTTACACAAAAAGTCCACCTTTTTGTAGAAAAGTTACAGTGAGATCCTAGAGAATAAATAAAGCAGAATGCAACTTGAAATTCATGGTACATTGCTACAGTTCCTGTCAGAGAATCACCTGGACACTGTGTATGTGTGTGGAAGGACTGGGCAGTATTTTCTGCTGTGCTATTAGTAACAGATTTGTTTGGGTTTTACCTCTGCTCCTTCCTCTTCCTGTTACCTCATGGTCTGACTCATCTGTTCTGCTGCTGAGGTAGATGAGCCTGGAAGTCAGTGTGAGGGGCTGGAGCAGCACAGACACAGGGATCTGGATCCTGTGATTCTGGGAATGCTTCCCAGGGAAGAGATGGGGCTCTAAGCAGTAAAACACACTACAGGGGGACCAGAGCAATTAACCATGAATTCACTGCAGTCTGCTGTTATTACTCTTTACACAAATCAGAAGTGCTGTTTGTCCTGAGGTTTTCCCCCATGGACCTCCCTGTCCAATAGCTCACAGTTGTTTCCAATTTTGTTGGCACATTTTAAATCATCTTTAAATTCTCCTCCTGGCTTCTTCAGTTCTCTCTCTTGCTTCAGTTCCTTTCTTTCCTACATTTTCTGTCATTCTGTCAGCTTCTGTGCTGAGGCCTGCCTTGCCTGTCTTCCTTGGTTTCTTCACGTTCTTTTTTGATTCCTGGTACTTAAAAAGCTGTCAGCAGCAGCATCCCAGCCTGTTCTCTGCAGGAAGCTGAAAGTCTGGCAGATTCTTATTGAACTTCATGATTCCTGGATAATTCCTCTGAAGTTGGGCATTAACTAAAGGGTATTTCTTGGTTTAGATGTGACTGCTATCATATTTGTGGTGGCAAGCAGTAGCTACAACATGGTGATACGAGAGGACAATCAGACCAATCGGCTGCAGGAAGCACTAAACCTCTTCAAGAGTATCTGGAACAACAGGTCTGTGAAAGGCTCTTATCCCTGGGATTACTGATCCTGTCTCACACTGCAGTCACCACTTGTGGATGGGCCTGGCTGGGACAAAGTTAATTTTCTCCATAACAGCTCATAGAGTTCTGTGGTTTAGGTTTTGCCCAAAGCAATGCTGATAACACACTGATGCTGCTGAGCAGTGTGTGCAGAGCATCAAGGCCCTCTCTGTTCCTCACTCTGTCCCTGCAGTGAATCCTCAGGGGTGTTGGGAGGGGACACGGGCGGGCAGACCAAACTGACCAGAGGTGTGTTCCATGCCACATAACATCATGCTCTGCAGTAAAAGGGAAAAGAGGGGATTTGGGGAGGTTAGCCAGCTTGCTGGGTATTGGTCTGCCCACAGGGGGCGGTGAGTGGACTGTCTTTGCATCACTTGTTTTGTCTTCTCCTCACTTTTACTTATCCTTCACTAATTAAATAGTCATCATTTATATTTTATCTCGACCCTCAGATTTTTTGTTTTCATTCTTCCTTTCCTCCTCCTCCATCCCCTGAGGAGGAAGGTGAGTGAGGAGCTGTGTGGTGCTTGGCTAAGCCCCCTGTGCTTAGCCCCCACCAGGGCTAACAGCACAGGGGGCTCTGTAATTCACATCTCCCAGGACAGTCTGGGCTGGTTCTTTGGTCACAGCCTCCCATCTTTAATGTTTATTGCACTCAGATCATTGAAAAGAGCTCTGCACAGCTACTAATTGGTGGTTGCCATATTGAGGCTGAAGTAATTAAAGTAATAATGGAGCAGCGCTCTGGGAGGTAGAAATGCTCCCCTGGGGTGGGTTTGGATTAACAGCACAAAGTGGGGAGCACCTAAACAGCCTTCAGGGTGTGCACACCTGGAATTACACCCTTGGGATTCAAATACAAAAGGAACCTTTCCTAATCATTCCAGTGTGTCATATGATCTTGTCTCTAGACATTTTGTGTGACTTAGTTTATTTGAATTTTCTGTATGATCTGGGCTGTGTCTCCTCACAGTGTTTGGTTTCCATTTTCCACAGGTGGCTACGGACCATTTCAGTAATCCTTTTCCTGAATAAACAAGATTTGCTAGCAGAGAAAGTTTTGGCAGGGAAATCTAAAATTGAAGACTACTTTCCAGAATTTGCTCGCTACACTACACCAGATGATGGTAAGATTTTTAAGTTTTGTTTGCAATTTATCATTTCCTTGTTAATCACATTTGTGATGGTTTTGGTAGACTTGAAAACTCTTAAGAAGATGTAATTATCAATGTATTTTAGCCAAATGGTAATGCTGAATTTAAGGTATTCATAATGAGAGATTCCTGCCTCTGTTTAATATGTTCATAATTTCATCATGACAAAATCCTTTTACTTTGGTGTAGATCACAGTCTGACATTTTGTCACAAATGTTTCCTTGAGACTCCCTCTAATCCTGCCTGTGGTCATTTCCCTTACCTGCCAAATGCCTGGTACTGTGGCCATTGTAATATTCCCTTGTTCTTCTGAAATCCTGCTGAGTTGAATAATGTTATGGTTTGTCTTGTCTCACAGTCAGTTTTGCCAAGTGTATTTCTGTCATATGTGAGCAGAAAACAGAACAAGTTGAGATTTGTAGGTGCTATTACCAGAAAACATCTGTTTTAATGAGATACTTATTTTATTATTAATCAGCAACACCAGAGCCTGGTGAGGATCCCAGAGTTACAAGGGCCAAGTATTTTATTAGAGACGAGTTTCTTGTAAGTATTTCCTTTCTTTGGCTATTTCTTATGTGATTCTTCTCAAACCCAAGCTCTTGCTCACTTTCTGCTACTGCAAAGTGCTGTCACTTCTTGTGTTGTTTATATTTAACATCCACATTGCATCAACCACTGTTATATTTATGAGCTTTACTGTTGTTTCTTACCTGCTTTTTGGATATTTGTTTGCTTATAATTAAATAGTAAAAGAATTGGTGAGAATTAAGAAACCCCAAATAGAACAATGAGTGAAGTCCTGCTAATATTAATGGGGCCAGATTTTTATTCCTTTTATTTCTAAAGACAGAGATTAATGAAAAGATGCCTATTTGTCAGATATTAATGTTCTTTTCATATTATCTTTTCCAGTTCTGATCAGCTGAAGCTATAATGGACATAGATTTTTTTAAAAAATATTGTTACAAATACTTGTAATGGTGAGCCTGCCAATCAAATTGTGGACTCATTTTAAAATGGAGCAAAACAAAAAGTTAAAGGGAGGCTTTCTCTAAGTGCAAAGCAGGGATAAAATCTTTGTACAGGGAGGCAAAATCCTACTTTTTTCAAGGCAAAATGGACTAGGAGTTGTGTTGCTAAATCCACCAAAGCTGCACATAAATAATGGCATTTTCCCGAGTTCTCATTCCTCTCTCAAATTCCCCAGCTTGCAGTGACCACCTCATCATGTAATTCTGATAATTTTGAATTTCATGTTTCAGGCGAGAGAGTGAAGACTTTGTGGTCATTTTGCCACCCAGTTGCACTTTTTGAAGGCACAGCTCACACATGCACAGCTCACCTTCATTCAGCCGAGCTTTGGGGATGGGTCAGGGCTCCCCCAGGGGGTTTTATTTTAACTCAGAGTCTCTCTCTTGCTTTGCACAGAGAATCAGCACAGCAAGTGGAGATGGAAGGCACTACTGCTACCCTCATTTCACGTGTGCTGTGGACACAGAGAACATCCGGAGGGTTTTCAATGACTGTCGGGACATTATTCAGCGCATGCACCTTCGCCAATACGAGTTGTTGTGATGGAGAGCACTTTTTTCTGTGTTTTGGACTCCTTATTCCTTATTAAAAAAAAAGAAAGAAAACCACCCTTGCCCACATAGGGTGGAAGAGAACTGTTTAAATCTCCCATTGATTTGCACCCCTCAACTTTTTCTCCTTGCTGGACAATAGCAGCACTTCTAAGCTTGCTTCTGTACCCCTCGGACAGTTTGAGATGGCCCCTAACACTTAAAAGGCCATTTCCACGAGGATTCCCTAACACTGTTATTAACAAAAAAGAGAGGGAAAAAAACCCCAAAACAAACAAAAATAAATAAAACCTAATTAATTAAAAATCCCTGAATGTGGAGCACCTGAAAGAATTGGGGATGAAAAAAATTAAAACGTTGAAACAAAAATTGGGGGAGAGAAAACTTTAGGTAATTTAGCACTGCTGTGGGCATAATCCTATAACCCGTGATCTCCACTTTGTATCACTCACTGCATCCGAGTAACGAAGGTGCCAAGTCACAGACCAAGTTTGAAGACAGACCCTTGAGTTTGGTTCTCTGACTGTAATGTGGCTTTGGGCGGAAATACTGACAATTCTCCAACAGACCTAGACAGTGCAAAAACCAACTGCTACCTTTCAGAAGGGTATTTTTAAAACCAGTCTTGGTGGTCTAAAGACAACCATGGACATTTATGAATTGAACTGCGTATGGCCTGTGATTGCAGAAAGAGTTAACCACACACTGTTTTCAGTTTGTCCACTGATGATCCCGTCTGCTCTAAAAATCATTATCTGGACTGTAGTCCTCACAGTCTTTCCCTTCTTTTTCTTCTTCCCTTCCCTCATTTTTTATTTTACTGCTGGATTATTATTCTTGTACAGACTGTAAAATGTATTATTTTGTACAACTTTATTGAAAATAACTTGTAGAAGATCTTTGTGCCTTGATTATGGCTGTACCTGTACAATGAGCTAAGATGTAAGTATGTTTGATTGCGCTGTACAGCTTTGTCAACCCTATCTGCAGCATTAGCTCAAGGTAGGGAAAATTTATCTGTAGTTTAGTTTTTCTGGTTTATAAAAGAAGGAAAAATACTGTTTAGTAAAAAAAAAAAGGAAAAAAAAAAGAAAAAAAAAAGAAAAAAGTACAAATTGTGCAAACTTAACCACTTTAAAAGTGAGGTCTTCAACAAGTGACCAGATGTTGCAGCATCGTGCTTTTTAATTTTTAGCTTTAATTCATTTAAATCTCTATCCAAATGCAAAACATGGCTTGTTTCTACATAAAACCAAATTTTGCTACAAATTATAAATGTTAGTCTTTGGTCATTCATAGTCCTTTTTTTTGCTAAAGACAAAAAAAAAAAAAAATTAAACCAGAACAATAACAGACACGTAGGGCATCATGCAGGTCTGGTGACCATCTCTAGACTGGGCCAAATACCCACCAACCTCGGCTTGCGCTGCGTGGGCAACGACTACCAGAATGACAAGGTGTGCACTGCCCTTGGATTTGGCCACTGAATTCCAGTTTCAAATGACATTTTTATTTCTCTTTTAATAAAGAGATACTTTAGAACCTTTTTTGTTTTATATTAACTATATAAGTAGCTTAAAAGTGAAGATGTGTGGATTTTTTCTTAAACTTGAATAATTTATGCAAATTATATGCTTAGAACAACATGTGGTACAGTAAAAAGAAAAAAGAGCAAAAATCACTGTAGCAATAAGAGAGCATGTAATTTTAGTAACTACTACACTGCTTTATATTTTATACCTAGGTGTTTTATGTCTCTGTGAGTGTGTTACTTTTTCATGTGTCTAAACCTACGTGTACAATTTGTACAGAGTCAGAAATTACAGCTGTAATAACACATCTAGAACAGTGTTAGCCTACATTACTCAAACATCCCTGTTCCCCCTTCATTTACACCCCTAAATTGATCTGGATCTTAACTGCAGTGACTTTAAAAGGAAAAGAAACGAAAACAAACACCAAAATTCTTGCCTCTTTGCCTTTCACACTAGCTTCCCTCCACCCAAGAGACTCTGTTGGCTTTTCTTTTTTTGGGAAGAGATCCAGTTTAAATTCAAGTGAGGGTGTGGTCAGTGATGTCTGTGCAGCTAGATTTGCTTCAAGTATCGGATGCCTTTTCAATACTAAGAACTGCAACTGCTCAGAATTGTGACTTCTCGTTTGCTTTTGTGGCTAAAGTCTTAAAATGAATCACACAGTCCATTTTCACTGGAGAGCAGGGAGGTGAGGGAGTTACTGTCCCATCTCAATTCAGAATTTCTTCCAGAAGACACTGAATAGTCAAAAAATTTTAGCTGTGGTTGTTACTTGCCTTTCAAGAATGATCTTTCCTGTTCACAGGTTTAGACAGTTGCCACCTGAACTTTGTAGAACTGTAGAAAACATGACTGAGAATAGGCCCCTCCAATTCAGAATGTATCCAGTGCCTGTAGGTGAAGGGCTGGCGTTTCCACTAGGTAAAAATGGGACACACGTAGTGGAAAGGAAATTCATTGTGAGCCTTAATTTTAGTTACAGGAGCCAAAATCTTTATTTTAGTGCCAACCCTTATCTTTTTAAGCCTAGGAGGAGTTGGTGTGAACACCAAATTTATAAATGGAGAAAACCTGTAGTAGTGTGAGGAATGTAATCTCTTGTCTGAGAGAAACAAAGCACCTCCATTAAAAAAATTAACAAAATAAGCTTCTTCCTCTGATGAGGAGGACACATAATAACAATGAGCTATATAAGACAGCAACAGTTTAAGAAACCTAAAGCTTTATATGAACAGATATGTTTAGGGGATGCTTTTTTTTTTCTTATGTGAGGAAAAAGGCAATTGTTCTGAATATGGTTGAGTTGCACAAGTACGGAGCGTGTGTGTGTCTTAATGTCTCAGTATTGCCTTTGTTAGTCTCTTTATTAGTCCATGCAGTTTGGTGGCCTGGTAAATGCAAGTCTTATTTTTAACAGCTTTCTTTTTCCTTTTTTTTTTTTTTTTTTAATACAAAACCATAAAGCTTTAATGCTTGCTATTTAATAAGTAACTGTGTTTTCTTCTGTCTCTAATTTAGTGGCCATAATTTGCAGTTAATTGAACCATTCCAACCTAATGCTTACCCATATTTCTTAGTTTTGTTTTATTTATTTATTTGAACTTCTTGTTTTCATGATTGAGGACTGTCACTTCTGTCTCATTCATCTGTTTGGAAACTTCTGACCTTACAGCCAAAACTTAACTCATTCTACTCAGTATTCATCGTGATGCTGAAGTGTAAGATACCTGCAAATGTAAACACTACCACTTTTATTAATAAAAGCAAATACAGTGTTTTTAGGGCACATTTGCATCGCTGTAGTTGAGGTTGTGTCAGTATTTCCATTGTAAACCTATGGAGGGTCTTACCTTGGCACTGCCCTAAGCTGAATCTTTGCCATACAAGGCTTCTGCTCAAGCGTGATTTGGTGGGTTGGTTTTTCAACAGTTTCCAACACAAACTCTTGTTTCTGTTTTAAGTTATACAACTGTTTTGTTGGATGGGGGTTGGTTTAAAAAGAAAACAACAAAAAACAGCAAACAAACCTGGTTCAAGATTGTTTTTGGCACTTCTGTAACTCAGAAATGGTTTTGATTTTAAAACAACCTTCGGCAAGCCAGTAACCTACAATATGGTCTGATCACTTTGGGTATTTTGTAAAAATAATAATAAATTGTAGAGATGTTGTGGTTTCAAAATCAGCTACTGTGCATTTGCAGTAACTTATTTCTACCCAAGAACTTTTAGTAATTTGTGCATCAGATCACACATTCAGTGTGGTGCAGCAGAGTAGGGATATCTCCTAAAGAGTTTTGTCTTTTTTTAATAATGTGGAGAGATAAATCCACTGCGGACTAAAAAAGGATTCGGCTGCCTCTGAAAGCATCAAGAACTGCTCTCAGAGGCTGAAACTGGAGCTCTGCAAGTTGATAGGAGCAGACTTTGATGCAAAAGCCTAGGAAGGCATCCTGGATCAGCTGTTATAGGCAGGAGTCCTGAGGGCTTTGCTTCATTTATCTAAAAACTGTTCTGATTCGTGCCATCAGGGCAGGATTTAACTGAGGGTATGTCCTAACTCCAGAGGAAGGGAAGCTTAACACTGCTCCACTGTGCTGCATGGAATTGATACCTGCAGGGTCATTTCCTTCTGCCAGTAAATCTATGCACAGAAATATTAATGTTCATGGCTTCAGAACTTGGGCACCTTGTAATTCGTCGTGGTGTGTTGTTCCTGTAAATGATGGAGGATGTTTTGTATTATTTATCTTATTTTCCAATGTCAAAAATTACGTGCCAGTAAAAACAAAAGTCATAAACAGGAGATTGACCCCAGACCTGGAGTCAGAGCCCGTGACAGCTGAGTACCAGTCCAGTGCCTTAGTGACAATGCTCTTGGTGATTGGTGCTATACAATTGTCTTAAGAGTGATAAAGTTGTTCTAAGTTATAAAATTATGTAACTAATTGTGGAAGAGAATAAGTTCTCTTCTTTCCCCAGCTGTACCTGATGTGCTGTGTGTATTCCTAACAATGCTGGCACTCCTAAGACCTCTTCCATGGAAGTAGATGATAAAAGCCCTACTAACTTCAATAAGCAGGATCAGGGCCACAGATTACTGTCGGTGAAAATCTCACACAGGAGCAGGTCCTCATCTCTAAAATACATGTTGAGTTTGTATAACAGTAAAAATATTTATAAGCAAACATCTGTTTGCAGTCCAAAACCAAGCTGTGCCCTTCTTCCTCAGCTTGGTATCTCTAAAAATTAATGTGTTGGGGAAAAAAAACTTCCTGTACTATGACAAACTTTGAAGTGTCTTTGTAAATAAAATGAACTACAAAGGGGATTTCTGAAGCTCTGCTGATGAAAGCCTGACACTGAAAAATCCCTCTGGTGACTGACAAGACAAATTCCGAGAGTGAGCCTATTTTAATCCTGGTCATACCCAGTTGGCTTCAGTCCCATGAGTGGATGTGTCTCAGGGTAGGCAAAACTGCTTCAGAGTTTTATTGTAGTGCACAGACTGCTAAAATTTGAGCTATAAGTACTGGCTTTGTAATTAATTGTTGTGATCCCTGATCCTCATTAAAAGCTCAAACTGCTTTTTACCCTGGATACTTTTAGTGTACTGAGCTGAGCAAAATGGGTGCAGTATAAAGCACAAATCTGACCTGGAAAAGCAACATGGGAGGTGGGGAGGCAAATAAGATCTCTCACTGCATTAAACGTAAAAATTATACAGTGGAGGTTTTTTCCTGGCTTCTGTGTCTATCAACCTAGCCTGGTTCTGTGGAAAACAGAATTCCCTAGAGTAACAACAGCATTGATACCTCTGTAACATGGATAACTGACCAAATATGTAATAGATAATTAAAAATTCACCAAAAAACCTACAAATTTTCCTTTTTTTTTTTTTTTTCACTTAGGAAGTCTGACTCAAAATTATTGAATGACAGAACAAAATAAAGCCTTTAAATATTGACCCAGATAGGGAGAAGGATAAATTTTTGAGGGAGAAGATGCTGACATTAGGGATTTTTGTGTAGCATGCTTTCTAATGCTGAGGTACCAGCAGACAAATGTAAGCAAATTCAGAATTAAAATGTGAATTTATCTCTTCACTTTAATTTACCCAGTCATTTTATTGAATGAGTTGGCTAATTTATTTTTTAATATACTACTACTCAAGTTTGGAGAAAGACAAGCCTAGGACAGAGGCAGTAATGTTGGGAATTCTCTCACTTCTGTTGTTCTGTCATGCAAACTGTTGTTTTAGGTTGTGGATTTTATGTGAATTATTAATAGTGAAGTACAGTGTTTCTATCTGTAGTTTTCTGGTATTTGGTGTGATTTTGGAACTGTATCATTCTTGCAACTGAAATGCCAGAGTGCCAGCAGAGGAAGGAGCAGCTGTGTCAGGGTTAGGAATTGCCACATCAGGGGGGCACATTCCAGTTCTTTTTTTACTACATTTTCAGTTTGCTGTTGGCAGGATCAGAAAAGCTTCCACAAAAAAGACAAAATAGGGGTTGGGTGATAAAACTAAATATTGTGGAAGAGCTCAGATTATTAATGGAAAGTGTTTCCGACTGGTGCTGAGGTAGAGCTGTGCTGAGCTAACCTGAGAGGGGTGTGAGGGGTGATGAATATCTCAGTGGTTTTAATCTCTGTTCTCTTATTGTATGAAGGCACAACATCCAAAATGAAGTAATGGATTGTGACAGTTTTGGGGCTGACCCTGAGTTCTGCTTCTCACAGGGCAAAGCTCTGCTGAGCTACAGAGGTCCATCTGTGTAAGGCAGTCTAGAAATCCAAAGCAGCCACGAGCAACAGCTTTTGTGAACCTGTTTGTGATTTAAAACTGGGAAACTTAACAGCCAATTGCTCTGTCCTGCAGCATGTCCCAAACCCTGCTGCCTCTGGGTTCAGCTGTTTTCTCCTCCTCACCCTCCTTACTCTTGTAATGGTGTGGTTGATAGGAGAATAGAACAGTTATGAAAGAAGGTATGAGACAACTTCAAAGTTCAACATCCATCACCTTGGACACTGAAAAAGAGATTTAGGGGGGAAATTCTTCATTCCCCAGGTGAGTGACCCAGCCTGGGATCCTCATACAAATTTTCAAGGTCAGAGAATGAATCTACCCCAAAAGGCCAGGGATATCCAGCTAAGGAACTGGAGAAAAAAAAGCACTTTGTGCAACCATCAGAGCTGGGAGATAGTTTACTGAAAGGTGAATTTAATGATCAGTGTGGAAATCAACTGGAATTTGCTTTGAAGCAAGAAAATGTTTCCACCACAGGCTCATCTTGAGAAGCACTTGGGGCGTTGGGAGGCTCAATGTTTTAAGCAATCCTCAGTATGTAAGATACAGTTCCAACTTTTAAGTTGACATTTGAAGGACACTGGAAGGACATCACATCAGCAACCTCAAAACCACCTTGTTTTGTCTCAGAATATTCTTGGTTACCTGGTGAAGTGTCGTGTGTTCAATGTCTGGAATAACTGTTAGCAGTGCTCGAGGTACAAACAGAAATGCTTCGTCTTGAGGCTCTGCTTGAGAAGGAAGAACTCTTTAGCCAAAACTCATTAGCCTAACGATGCTGCTGTAATTTCCTACTCCATTGGAAAGTTACTATCTTATCTCTAGTTGAATGTATTGGCTGCTTTGTAAAGGGCTAACGATTACAAAAATACAAATTTATGCTAAAAGAATTTGTAGAGGGCAAGAAGCAGAGGGAATGACAGAGAATGGCAGGGTGGATATTTTTAAAAAACATGAATAAAAGGCAAACAGTTTTGTTGGAAGTTGGCTCTTCTGTTTGGGATTTTTCTTTTGTATTTTAGGAAGGAACCAAATGAAGTTGGATGATTTTGTCAGCTTTATTACATTCAGCCTTTTTGGTGGCAAATCCTGAAGTACAGTTTTTAAATAATTTGGTCAAGAATCAAGCAAATTTTGATAGTTGGGACTGAAACTTGATCAATTGATGCTTTATTTTTCTGTTAAAAAAAAAGGTACAAAAAGAAAAAATAACATAATTTTCCATGTTCCTATACATCTGGCTCTTCTTCACATACTTTTACCTTCCAGAATGCCTTTACTGCTTCCTCAAATCATGCAGCAGACCTTCACTGGATATTTATTGGGCTCCAAATTTTCTCTCTGTCTCAAAATTTATCTCAAAATTTGCTCTCTGCCTCATCAAAATCTCATTAGATAGAAATTGTCCCTCAGGAATATGTTACATGTAAAATGTAGTCAAATATGCATTTAGGGGAAAATTTGTTGCATTAATTTGCTGCATAATAAAACTTTTCAGGGACATTCAGGTAAATCTAAGTGCTTTTACTCGTGAACATTTCACTGAAACTTTTTAAAACACAAATACGTATGGGGGAATGCAGTTAAACCCAAGAGACAACTAACATTGTTTCCATTCAAAATTGTAAAGGTTTAGTTAACAAAATCAATTTTTGGTACATTTAATATTTCATCGCATTTTAAGTGATGTCTTGAAACTGTTCAGTTTAATCTGATTTTACATCTTGTTTATTGACCTGAAGAGAAGCAAACTTGGAAATTGCAATTCTGCAAAGGGCTATTCAGCAAATGTCTGGTGTTACAGATCCCTCGTTTTCTTCTCAAGGGAAGCTGAAAGTAAATGCTTTGAGTATTGTTCGTTCTTTATATATTTTAAAAAATCTCTTTCTGTTACTGAAATCAAAATAAAGAGATATAGAAAGACTGAAAATTTCTAGTTTTAAGATTCAGGCACTGAAATTTTATCATAATTTTATCATGTCTAATACCACTATGTCTGTTAATGGCAGTTGGTCCTGGGGATTTTTCCCATTTTCTACCCAATTAAGCAGGAAGTTTTGTAGCATAATTACCACTATAGTCCCACAAGTCCAACTGTTGTCACCAGACAAAACTTTTGCCTGCTCTGAAAATGCTTTACTGAGGCTAAGAGTGTTTCAGGCCATAATCTCTGGCACAATGGAATTCTCCAGGCTGCAAATACAAATGTCCTGCCCAGGAGATGCACAGCAAATTTTGGTTGTGGGAAGGAGGATTCTCCTACCTATATAAGAATTGTCATGCAAAGTGTATTTAGTTGAACTTTCTGTAAAGAACCAGGATCTCGTCCTAAGCCTCATGAAGTCTCCGACTTGTGGTTTTCCCATTCAGTTTCACTGGAATGTTAAGTTCTGGACTCACTTTTTCTCCAATTTGAAGTTTTCTGAACCCTCTGTTAAGGTTCTATAATGGTTTCACTGAAATCACCTCCAGAGAACTTGTCTTACACCTAATTACACATCTTTTAACTTCATTGCAAGCCAAAAAAGAGAGGATGAAGCACGGGAGGTGTAGAGATGTTTCTAATGAGACTCTCAGAAAGTACTTTCTCAGTTTGGGATGGAGTAAATTCAGATCTGGAACGTTCTTAGGAAGCTCTGACTGGTTAATGACACTGTCTGTTCCGAGTTCACTATTATTTCTCACATCTATGGGTTGGAAATTGACTGCTAACCAAATGGAGATGAGCCAAAAACTTGTTCTCAAGGATATTTCCATTGGCTCCTAGCCTCAGTTTGTAACATCACTCCCAGTTCATCACTCATAAAAAATGACCGGTGACTCCGCAGGCACTGGGATGTCCCTCACTGTCCCCCTGCCTGCACTGGAAAACGTGGAAAACCTGTCCCTTGTGGCTCTGCTTCAACCCGTGTCGTTTATTCCGAAAAAGTATTTTTTCCTTTCTGCTGGCAGAGCAAGAACAACATTATCCCGGGCTCTCCCGAATGTCGGAGCAGTGTTTCAGGAAGGGCTTCACCACTGTAGGGCAGCACACGACAGCACAACTCGTGCTGCGCTGCAGCTCAGGTGCTGGGCTATGTTCTCTGTATTGAACCTTGAAGAGCAGCAAATCCTTTGATTAGCACAGCAACCACATTTGAACAAGGATTTTGTCTGTTGGAGAGCCTATAACTTATTTTTGAACAGGGGTGTTTTGGCCTTTCTCACTAAGAAATGTATGGAAGACAATGTAATTTCCTTTTACTATTTTTCAGTTAGAAACTGAATGAGAATTAAAGAACCTTTTAAATAATTAATCAGCAAAACTCCTGGCTGGCCTCCAAATCTCAGAACACACCCTCACCCTCCCCTTTCTCACAGTTAAACTCTTACACAACTGAAGAACGGGAGTGGATCTGAAGAGAGACAAAGGGACTCTGTTTCTCACATGGTCTCTCTAATGCCTCTCTCCTTGCCTGAGGCCTGATTATGTGATCAGTTTTCACTGTAAACTTGTTCATCTAATTCTTTGTCCCTCCCTTCCTTGGGGACCCTCCTGACCAGTTGTCTTTGCTCAGCATCCCCAGGAAGGGCCTTGGGGTGAGCACAGCCAGTGCTGGGGATCCAGTTTTGTAGATGGGGAGCAAATCCTGTGTCACAGGCTACCCTGCCCGGTTACAGAACATTAATTACTTCATTACAGACATTACTTCTGTCCTCAGAACAGGGGACGTGGCTCTCACAGCACCTCTCCTCTGCCCAGAGATAACCACTTTCATTCTCCAAAAAGTCATCCCTACTCCCCGTTTTTTTTTTTGTTTGTTTGTTTTTGTTTTTTGTTTTTTGTTTTGACTTGTCAGTTTCTCTATTCTACCGTAACATTTCATCATTCCTGTCAACTTGAGGTTGTTCAACATCCTTCTCACGCTTCCATCTGAGGGAGGGAGGGAACTGTTGTTGTCCAGCTGCAGCCAGAAGAGGAACACATCCCTTGGAGCAATACATCCCACAGAGAACACACCCCTTGGAGCAACGCATTCCTTTTTCCCCTCTTCCCTTGCAATTCCCGTCCGATTGCTGCTGCGCTGGGAGGCTTTGTAGGGCAGTTTGATTTTACATTTCCACTGGTTCCTCTTCCCCCTGAGGCAGTGTGTGCCGCCCCCCGCCTCCCATCAGGGCCTGCCCGGGGTGTCCCACCGGCGCGGAGCTGCCCCCCGGCCGCCGCCATCCCGGGGCTCCCGTCCCGCCTCCGCCGCCGCCATTCCGCGGCGCCCCGCCCGTTCCGGCCGCTCGGCGGGGCGGGCCGGGCTGCGGAGCCATGGAGGACGCCGATTACTTTGAGGGCAGCGCGGCCGAGTGGGGCAGCGAGGCGGACGGGGCCGCGGTGAGCGCCGGGGGGAGCGGGGCGAGGGGTGACCTTAACCCCAGGCGTGTCCCGGAGCAACCCCTGGGCATAGACTCCGAGCATTCCCCTGAATCCGGAGCATCCTCCCGGAGAATCTTGGGGTATTCCCCGGGAGGGACTCGGTGCGACCCCCGGGTGGGTCCCGGAGCGTCCCCCGAGCCCTCTGGCTCCGCCGCGGGGCTCCGGGCTGAGGCGAGAAGCGCCGGGTGTGAGGGCAGGAGGTCGGGGCTGCGCCGGGCCCGGAGCTCCGGGTTAAACAGGGGGAAGGCGGTGCTGAGCCGAGATGTGTGTGCTGCTGTGGGCAAAAGGAGCGTGAATATGGATGGGAGTGTGGGGCGGAACGGGACAGGGGAGGCTGACCTGACTGTGCTTGTGAACAGCAAGATGATGAGGATGGGGAGGGAGAAGATGATGCCGAAGTCCAGCAGGAGTGCCTGAAGAAATTTTCGACCCCTGACTATATAATGGAACCATCTATATTTAACACGTTAAAGAGGTGAGCATGACCTGATGTGTGCTACAGTGTGTTAGAGGTGTCACTTCGTATGGAAATGTGTGCAAATGTATAGATGGTGCTGTTGTTTTCCCTATAAATTTAGAGATCGATTGTTTTTTGGTTTTATTATGACTCAGATAGTTCTTTTGTAATCCTTTCATCAGATATTTCCAAGCGGGAGGATCTCCAGAAAATGTTATTCAGCTCCTCTCTGAAAACTACACTGCAGTGGCACAGACTGTCAATTTGCTGGCAGAGTGGCTCATTCAGACAGGTAAGATACAAGATAGAGAGTAGTTTGGGTCTATAATCTTTTTTCTGTTAGAAATATATGAATTCGTGCAAATTTGATCATACACAGGAAGTGGATTGTTATATCGTCATCCTGTGTGTGGCTAAATCCTTTATAATAATAGGTTTATTCCACTTGGAGAATAATGAAGCACTATGTTGATGAAATGCCAATAAACTGTGTTGTAAGGAGTTTTATGGTTGAAACAACTGCATAAATTATAGTTTCTTTTTAATTCACTCAAATAGCAAGGTGCTGTTACATAGACAGTATAAACAGTGTTTGATATCTTGTAATAGAATTAATTATATAGTTGTTATTACATTACCAGAATTATTGTACTCGGATTTCAGAAATGTAGAACTACTCATTGCTATTCGTGTGTTATTTTGTAGAATACTATCAAAGCTACTGATAACCAATATTTAAAAGGATGAACTTCAGTGTGTAGTAACGTGGGGTTGTGCCCCAGCCCTGATAATCCTGGTTTTGGTTAAGAAACCCCTGCATTTTGCTGTTACTCCAGGAACTGTCCTGGGGATGACTGGCATTGCTTTTTGTGTGTCTGATGAGGAGAGCAAGAGGAAGGTCATGATCTGCCTGAGATCCTAAACAGTTTAGCATTTAGGAAAGAAGACGGAAAATCTGTAAATCTGTATTGGTGTGGCTCAACAGTAGAACTGATGGCTCTCCTCTCATCTTCTCTGTATTGTTAAATTTTGGAGTAGTTTCTGTTCTCATTGGAAAGTGTGGGATGCTGCTGCTGTGTTCCATTGGACTGCATTGCATCTGCCATTTTGTTCCTTCTGTGCAGGTGTTGAGCCAATGCAAGTTCAGGAGACTGTAGAGAACCACTTGAAGAGTTTACTGATCAAGCACTTTGACCCTCGGAAAGCAGATTCCATCTTTACAGAGGAAGGAGAGGTGTGCATGGAATCCCTGTTGCTGTCTCTACAGTGCATCCTTCCTAGACACCTTCATCTGATGGAGTGGTGAAGGGAAGGGAAATTGAATCTTCAAAGCTCTTTGGCTGGGGAATAACTGGTTTCAGAAAACCTGCTCTGTCTCACTGGAGTCCTCAGAGGTTTAGAGAACTTGGAAATTTGGAATGCATCCTCCTTTGTAATAAAGCTCTGTAGAAGAACTAACTGAGAGGTAAAAGCCTTGCTTTTTATGATCCTGACAACAAGATAGTCTTAAATTCTCTCTGTTGCTCTGTTCTTTTCAGACTCCAGCCTGGCTTGAGCAAATGATAGCACATACCACGTGGAGAGATCTTTTTTACAAATTGGCAGAAGCCCATCCTGATTGTTTAATGCTTAATTTTACTGTGAAGGTACTAAAGTCTAATGAATAAGCATATCCATAGAGGGCTAATTGTTCTGGCATCAAATATTAGTTGTGGTCTTCCTTGTATCTTTTATGTATTCCTGCTAATACAAATTAGTGAAAGTACACCTTGGTGGGAGGACTTGTGCTACAGGTTGCAGTAAGTGTAATTTCCCAGTTTGAAGTACTGCTTTTTCAATTTTTGTTGAGGTGTGGGGGTTTTGTTTTTTGGTTTTTTTTTCTTGTTTGTCTGTTGTCCTTTGAACTCTGCTTGAAAAATTCTGGATTTCTGGTGCAGTGTAATGTCTCAGTCAGTTTTGTATGTTTCTGTGACAAGAAAAGAATGTTATATTTTGGTGTGCTCTGCTACATTTTTTATTATTGTGCTTTATTTTTGTTACATCTTTATTGATTTCCTTTCCTGTAGACCACAATATAAATGTGAATTCCAGTCAGCGTATGCAGAGGTGAAACTTAGATTCTATGTATTCTAGATTTGTTAAGATATCAGAAATATAAATGTAAATAACACAAAGATTTCTGTGATGTTTTTGTTTTTGTAGCTTATATCTGATGCTGGGTATCAAGGGGAAATAACCAGTGTTTCAACAGCATGTCAGCAACTAGAAGTATTTTCCAGAGTCCTGCGTACATCTCTGGCAACAATTTTAGATGGAGGAGAAGAAAACCTTGAGAAAAACCTCCCTGAGTTTGCTGTAAGTTTGGTTTTTTGGGTTTTTTCCCCCCTTTTTATGAGGAAAAAGAAGTGTTGTACTTTCCGGTTAGGAGATACAGATCACTGTGGGATTGTAGCCAATCTTGATGTCCTACAAAAGCTTATGAAGAGAAGGTATATCTGAGTTGATAAACCCAGAAATTTATGCTTTTTTTGTCATTCTGTGACCAAGAATTCCTTGGGTTGCTTATGTGACACTTCTTATATTTATTAAATGGATTGTGAAAAGGTGGGGGTTGAACTGTTGTCCTTCACATGTACTGCAGGATCTAAAGATCTGTTTTGTCAGTCCCCTGGCAAATGAAAATAATTCTCTTATCATCCACATTGGTGTGAAAGTTGCCATCTGAATCAACCCAGCATGTGTTCAGTGTTGTGAAACAGCACAGTGATTTTCAGCTGGCTTTGAACTTCTCTTAGTGTTTAAATACTGCAGAGAAAGAACTGAATATACGTGGAATAGATTTTCCTCTCAGTTTTGGCAATTGAAAAATGAAGTTCTCAATTCAGCCATTTCTTTTTGTGTGGTGTCAGTGTTTTTCTATATTTTCCTCTTGGCTCTTGGGGTTTTGGCTTTGTTGTTTAGTTGTTCATGTTTTGGGGTTTTTTTCCTTTGCAATTTTGCCGTTTATTTTTTTTTCCCCCCTTTGCTCTCACGGCAATGTAATCACAGAAGGACACTGGGCTGTTTTCTTGCTGACTGGTGAGGTTTGTGCTGTGCTTTCACAGAAGATGGTGTGCCATGGAGAACACACTTACCTCTTTGCTCAGTCCATGATGTCCATCCTGGCCCAGGAGGAGCAGGGCGGCTCCGCCGTCCGACGCATCGCTCAGGAGGTTCAGCGATACGCCCACGAGAAGTGAGTGGCGGCTGTGGGAGCAGGGAGATGGAGCTCACCACAGTCTGTAAACTCTGCTGGCTTTTGCTCATTCTTGATCACCTTTCACCAAAGGGGACATTTGAGCTGCACAGAGCAGTTCTTGTAGCAGGGCTTGAAGTTGTGGAATGGCAGAAAAATTCAGTGTTTTGTACCAGAGAGACCTGAAATGGAAAAGCAAAGACTTGAAGTTTCTGTCTATTAAGAAATAACTGTTTTTATTTTTCTGTTAACATTTTGGAAATAAACGAGGCAAACCCAGACCTATTTCTGTAATTACCCTAAGGCATTACATCCCATAGAATATGCCCTGTTGACTCAGTGAGACTTCATCTGAAATGTCTGAATTAAGAAAGTCACTGTGTGTGTGCTCTTCCTGCAGAGGCCACGATGCCAGTCAGATCACCTTAGCACTGGGTACTGCAGCCTCCTATCCCAGAGCTTGCCAGGCTCTGGGAGCAATGCTGTCCAAAGGAGCTCTGAATCCAGCAGATATCACTGTCCTCTTCAAAATGTTTACAAGCATGGACCCACCTCCAGTAGAACTGGTCAGTATTTACCTCTTTATAACTCTGACACTTATTTCTGTTACAATAGCACTTGGAAATGGGGTGCCTTGTGCCAAGTGTTGTATGGACGCAAAAATTAAATTAGCACTCACTTGTC
The DNA here is from genome assembly GCA_013401135.1 of Cettia cetti. Lineage (NCBI taxonomy): Eukaryota > Metazoa > Chordata > Aves > Passeriformes > Sylviidae > Cettia > Cettia cetti. The sequence goes on from VZUI01039593.1 coordinate 104,826, forward strand.
CATCTGTAATTGTAAGTGATGTCTAAAAGTGAAGCTGCTTCTTCCATTCTGGTTTGCATTAGCTTTGTGGTACTTTGGTTGGGTTTTTTTAATCATTCCAAGTTGTGGTTTTGCATATAAATTAAAGAACTTTTCCATAGGAAATAAAGATGGCAAGGAATTAATTCTTTAAACAAACAAAAAAAAAATCAGGAAAAAAAAAATTCCTGTCCACTTTAGCCATCTTTTATAAACAGGCTTAAGTGATACATTTCACATTTCTCACTGCATTGTTCTAACATGGGTTTTAGTAAGAAAAGGCAAGATTTTGATACTTAATCAATATGGTCTGTAACTGATTCCTTTTTACTTTCAAAAGCCTGGATCTCTTCAGAAAACTGTTTATTGTACTCTTAAAGGAAAATGTGTTATCTTGTTGTATGTAAGGTATATCAGATGCAAAAACTCCATTCCTAGTCACCTCTCATGATTCTCAGGCTCTGATAAAATGTTCTTTCTCTTCACAGATTCGAGTGCCTGCATTTCTGGACCTCTTCATGCAGTCCTTGTTTAAACCAGGTGCTAAGATCAACCAGGATCACAAACATAAATATATCCACATACTGGCATATGCAGCTAGTGTTGTAGAGATGTGGAAAAAGGTAATGTCCACTTTTGTGAACAATATTTTTTTTACCTACAGCAGCCTGCCTGTGCTGAAGAAAATGTATATTTATGAAGTTACTCAGTTTAAAATAAAATATTCAGCTTAGTTTACTTATTTTAATATGAAATGCTTCTGCCTTTAGCTGAGGTGATGAAAATGTTTAGATCCTATGATCAAACAAAAGTCTGAGTGCCCTGAGAAATAATGCAAACATCCTTGTACTGCAGCTCACTCATAATTAATTCTTCTGAAACTTGCATGTGAATCTGAATTTTGAGACACAGGATGCAATCCTAGGCTTATTGCAGGTTACAGCTCCTTTCCTTAAATAACCAAAGACATCTGCAACTTTTGCATTCCAACTTTGCAATAAATTTTGCAGAACAAGAGAGTCAGCATCAACAAGGATGAACTCAAGTCGACCTCAAAAGCCATTGAGACTGTTCACAATCTGTGTTGCAATGAGAACAAAGGGGCATCAGAGCTGGTTGCAGAACTGAGCACACTCTATCAGTGCATCAGGTGAGCAGAGAGGCTGGGAATCTCTCATGAGGACAGAATTCCTGTCTTTCACACACAGCTTTTCCCCCTTGGGTGGCAGAACATGCTTTTCTGTACCACTGGAAAATGATGGCAGATTACTTCGGGTTCCTACTAAAACTCCCATTTATTTTTCATGCTGCTGTGCTGAAGTGATGTCTCTCTGTAGGTTCCCAGTGGTGGCTATGGGTGTGTTGAAGTGGGTGGATTGGACAGTGTCAGAGCCACGGTACTTCCAGCTGCAGACTGATCATACTCCAGTTCACCTGGCACTGCTGGATGAGGTAAGAGTGTCTGTAAAACTTTGCTGGAGAGCAACAACAGTTCTGATTCTTGCCCTGAGTGCCTGTCATTTGCGGTGAGGCAGTAAACATGCAGAGATTAATCTATTTAGAGTAAATTGGTTTTGTCAGCTCTGCACTATTTATGCCAGGAAAGCTTGGTCATCATAGAAAGAAATGATGAAATGCTTTTCTAATTAACTTCTGTCTGGAACTGAACATCAGCGTAAACTTGTCTGGTGCCTTGTGCTTTAAACTGCAGTTCTGAGGATCTCTCTGCTGTGTTTGCAGATCAGTACATGCCATCAGCTGCTTCATCCCCAAGTTCTGCAGCTTCTTGTCAAGCTCTTCGAAACAGAACATTCTCAGCTGGATGTGATGGAGCAGGTGATACTCAGAGGATTCTGGGTTTTGTTACTTCACGTCAGTCACTCTTAGCCAATTCAACAGCTTTTGCTCTCAGGCAGGATTAATTTAGAGGTGGTGAAATGTAGTGTAGCATATAGTGAATGAATAAAACCTGCACACTCTGAGAGCAAGTTCTAATGTGTTGGCTCTTCCCTCCCTTCACCATCAGCTGGAGCTGAAGAAGACTCTCCTGGACAGGATGGTTCACTTGCTGAGCCGAGGGTACGTCCTGCCTGTTGTCAGCTACATCCGCAAATGTTTGGAGAAGCTGGACACCGACATCTCACTCATCAGATACTTTGTGACAGAGGTCAGCAGCAAAACTGTTTACTGAAGTCTGGAGATCAAGTTTAAAATCAGCTCCATGTGTTTTGGATGCTCAGAAATACTTCAAGTTCAGGTCAAATTCTGAGCAGTGTCTCAGTATTCACCAGGATGTGACTTGGTCCTACAGATCCTGACTTCTGGAAGTGATAAGTTAGTCAATAGAGCACCCTGAGAATACATAATTAATTACTTGCACTTGAGACCTCTTGTTCTCCATACTACTACTTGTATGCTTCCAAGACTGGTATATGAATTAAATATTGTCCCTCCTCCCTCTATAAGTGCAATAATCATCAGCTTTTGTCTGCTTTTCAGGTGCTCGATGTGATTGCTCCTCCATATACCTCAGATTTTGTACAGCTTTTTCTTCCAATCTTGGAGAATGAAAGTATTGCAGGCACTATAAAAACAGAAGGTGAACATGATCCTGTCACAGAATTCATAGGTAAGTCACGCTTATTCCTTGCATACCTGCTTCCATTTGTGTGTTACAACTTGCAAATAATGATTGCTAAACACAGGAATGCCTGCCAGCTATTTTCTCAGACAACTTCCCTTTCAGGGGCTTTAAGTGTTCAGCAATTTTTCTGTGATCAAGAATCTGTGGGTAGTAGTGAGGAAAGTGAAGATAAATACTGCTTTTTGGGAACTAGCACTGCAGCAAGGAAAGGAGAGGAAGGAAACTTGTCTGCCATAATATACTCTATCCTAAACCAAAAACATCTGTCCAGATCCTAAAATCCTTATTATTTACATAATGCAGAAATCCATATGCAAATCTATAAATCAGAGAATCACAGTAATGTACTGAACAGTGTCCTCTTTTTTTTTTTTTTTTTCTTTCCTTTAAAGCTCATTGCAAATCTAACTTCATTATGATGAACTAAGCTGTGGAGAACATCAAGAACGCAGCCAGAGCTCACGAGCACTGCTTTGCCCATGCTCTCCACTGGTGGGGTCCTAGAAATGGGCAATGCAGCAGCAAAAAACCCCCAACAAAACAAGCCTAAAACAAGGGGAAAAGGCTGAAGGGCATTTGCTTGGTGACCTTGAACTTCTTATCAGAGGAGTGTTTGTGTTTCATATCAGATAACTGTTAATGTCATTGGGAAAATGGAATGATACCAAAGGATTTTCTGTTGTTACACAAATCAATATAAATGAATGTTCTGAAGAGGATAGCAAGAAACATTTATTTGAAAGAACATTATTTTGGTTACTTGAATTTGTCACTGATTCTTTGTGTAATAAAATATGAAGAATGGGTAAGGTAATTCCTACTAAAAACACTTTGCAGATAGTGCTCTGAATAGGTCTTGAATGCTCTAGGTTTTGATGTTTCAAGTCATAAAAAATAGGAATTTGTGGGATTTGCTCTGTGCTGCAGAGAAGCCCTAATGTCTGTTCCTCCCCTTTGCATTATATTAGAATGCTAAATATCTTACATGAAAACAAAAAACCTTTTTGTGTAACACAAGAGGAGTTGTAACAATCAAGGTTAATGTTGTTTTAAGAGATGAATTCTATGTGAGTGTGTTACCTTTCAGAATCTATTTTTTGCTAAATAGATGCACCAAATGTTACTGGTAAGTTTCATTACCGTGTCATTACTGCCCCAAAATATGTGTGCCGAAATTTCAATACTGCTTGTTGTGGCTTTGTTTTTATACTTAACTCTACTCTGTCCTGGCTAATGCCAAACAGTGGGAGATACATCCAACAATATAACTTACCTTTAAATAAAGGTGTTTGTTCTTTTCCAGAGTTGTCTTTCAGTTTCATTCAGATGACTTGTCTCTGTTCATTGGGCTGGATTCCTCTTTACAGCCCTCACTTTTATACAAACAGTAATTTTCTTGAACAAACCAGCGTATTTGGCTTTTCCAAGCACATCTATTTTCTGAAGAACCTGCTTTCTAAAAGACTGAAAATCTAAGTCCAGCTGGATGTAAATTTAAAAAGGAAATCACCTGAAAAGGGCAAAAGTTGCTTCTGTAGAGGGGGTTTTGAACTTCCTTGTTTATCTTTGAATAGATTTACTATTATTCCAGCTAACTCTCACCCTTTAAAACTTGGACAAGACCTAGCTTTCAAAATTTAAATAAATTATAGAATTAACAACAGAAATAATTCACCCTATGGAGAACCAATTTAGGGTGCAGCCCTGTACAAGCTCTTGGTTATCACCAAGAGCAGTTTGCTCTGTGTCCAGTGCAGTTTTAACAAGGTTTATTTTTACTTTCCCGTGTTCAGCTTGGTATCACTTCCTCTGAACAGTTGCTCTGCACTGATCCCTGTAGCTGATTTTAACTTGTTAAACCTTACTTTGTGATGCTGTGATCAGTGCTGTCACACAATCCTGTTCATACCCAAGTGTTCAAACCAGCATCACTGCTGCACAAGCTTGTCCATCAGGCCTTTCACAAGAAAGGGACCAGTGAAAGCAGCACCATCCTAGTGGAGACAACCACACACCTGTATTAATAAGCTCTTACAATAAATATCCAGTCATGTAAGAGAAAAAGTCTGTTTATTAAATGCAGTTAGCAATGCCACTAGTAACATTTGATATGGCACAGATTTGTCATAATAGGAGTTCTGGGTTAGAAAAAGGGCACAATCACATATTAAAGCAAGAAATTTGTGCAAAGACATGACTAATTAGTACAAAGTGTTTAGACTGTCTTTTGCTCAAAGTAATTCCCATTATATCATTTTGGTGGATATAAGCAACCTCATTATTTGAGACTTCCAGCACCAGTGTTTCACCTGGAGGTCAAGGCAACAGGGTTTAATATTTTGGATTTATCATGTCCAGACTTCTCATGGCTTTTGCATCCTTACAACATATTTGGTCAGTATTGTCTGAATTAAAAAAAAAAGCTCTAGACCCAAATATTGAGTATACTTTTCCAGTACATCTGCATGATTTGTATTAAAAAAAAAAATATTTACATGTGCAGGTTCTGTGATTCAGTCAGTGTGATTTTAATACTGTGCATCAAGGTAGACAACTCCCTTCATGAGTGAATTGCTTCAAGATGTAAATAAAATCAGGGCAGTTCTGTATTTATTGAAGGCATTGTGTGTTGCATCTGGGCTAATTTTGCAGAACTGTCTGATGGTGTTGAACTGTGAAAGAGCCTTAGGCTATTACTCTTTAAACAAAAGGAGGTTGTGCTGGGAAGCTTCCAGAGTACATAAACAAGAAGCTGTACTATGTAAAATCAAGGCAGTATAGGATCTCCATATGTACAGTCCTCTTCAATAGCCAGATTGTAGTCTGCTCCTCTTCCACCCTTATAGGCACTGGTCACAATCCTCAGCCACCCTCTTTCACCCTGTAAAGGATTTAATTTGCATTGTAAATTAGGAAACACAACTACAGAAATTTTATGTTGGTGAGTCTGTTCTGTCTGCCAAATACAAGTGATTTAAAGGAATGAAGGAATTCACTTAAGCTGAAGTGTAACCCTGGAGTCATGGGGCAATCTGCTTTGATGAATTTACATCCCACTCATCCAGTCCAGCTACGTGACTGGATTTTTGCCCACAACTAACAGCAATTTCCAGTTGCCCATAACAGGAGCTGCACATCCTTGAAAGGTAGAATTTGGGATAAGAGCTGACATTACTCACATAGCTTCAGCCAAATATCCTTTTCTTCAGATTGGCTGGGTGTCACTTCTAAACTGTTAGTCTAGTTCAAAGGAAGTTTCAGCTTTATATCCACAGGCTGTAGTTTTGCAAGTGATAAAGCCCACCCTCCCTCCAAAGCCACAAGTGTGTTCCCATGGCTCCTTACCCAGGGCTCACCCCAGGAGTTACGAACTATCCAATATTCTGTCCCATTTTCCACTCCCCAGCCAGCCACAGACACGATGTGATTCACTGTAGCTAAGGGGTAGTACTCTCTGTACAGTCCCCCTGTGTAGGCATCCAGCTTTTCAGTAGCCATTATGCCACAGCTGTAAGAAAACAGAGAGAGGTTTCATACAAGGGGATCAGGGCAGGAGCCTGGCTAAAACCCAGCTGGTTTTCTTGCATTTTGAATTCTGATCTCAGTTTATATATAAACTAAAGTCTGCATGTCAGTGCAGAGCTGCTGACATGTGCTAGAGTGAAAAGGTACACTGAGTTTCATGTATCTTTTTTGTTTTACCTAATTGGTCCATTAGTGTAGATTTCTGCCATCATTTTTTCTCTTCCACTGACAGACCCATAGTCAGCAACTTTCCAGAGAGTGTAGTTCTGGATCACGTGGCATTCTCCAAAAGTGACACAAGTTCCACACTGGTTGAACTTCTTACACTCTGTAAAACAGAGGTGAGATTACCACTGGAGGTAATCTGCAGGAAGGTGCTTTTCTTCAAGTGAAGTGATTGTAGGACACTGAGCTTTTACACTTCAGTTGAGGCAGATATTAATAACTTCAGAGTAATTATTAATATATATTCTCTCTGGTGAACTCTATTTTCTGGAAACCACATTTAAAGCCCCTATTATCACCACTTACTGTTCTTTACTTCACAGGTATAAATGCTTTGTTAAAGACAGAGGGAAACCATTCCAGTCATACATGACCAGCCAAAGGTTAAATTTCTCCTTTGTTCAGCTTGAGGTGACACTTGTAAATATTTCAGTACATTAGAGATTGTGTGTCACAGATTTAAGAGACTAAATTAAAACAATTCAGCTGTGCAAACTTGCCTGAACATGATTTAGTGCTACACTGTCTGTCTGGAGTAGGAGACATACAGAAAGGCCCATAAAGAAAACCTACTCTGTCAAACAACAGGAACCTAAGAATTATAGATATATATTTTTTTTTATATTTCATACACTAAGATCTGCAAAACCTGGCAAGAAATCCTACAGCAAAGCAGAGCCATCCTACTTTGATCCTTGGCTTGGTAGTTGTTGCAGGTCTCATCGGGGATGCCGTGGTCGTGGGCGTACAGCCAGACCCGCGAGTGGTCCCCGCCCTCGCAGGAGCCGGCGTCAGCACAGTCGATGACATTCTGGACAGACAGGTAGGCAGAAGGCCAAGCACCTTTCCTCTTGATGTTGATTCGGTCTGGAAGGATAAACTGGGGGTTGTTACTGGAACATGTGGGTGGCAACACATTGCAACTGGTTTAGAAACTGTCTCCTCTTCATTGAGCCTGTAACTGTTTGCAGACAGCAGCACTGGTGCGGTTGGAAAAGCCTCTGCTGTCTGCAGTGGGGAACACAGCATGACCCAGTTCAAACCAGAGGCTGAGTTATTATTGTGGGTTTCCATTAGGAGGGTTTTTTCCATTAAAAACTCAGCAAAAAAATGGAGATGAGCAAGATCTGTCTAAAGCGTTGAAGAGCCCTAGACCTCCTTTAATTCAAGCCACAGCTTCTGAAAATTTCCAGATCTTTTTCCTGACTTTGACAGTGAAGTTTTCAAATACACATCATAAAAACAGCTCTGACCAGCATCATTTACAGCAGTAGAGATCTGTGCATAAGCCCATGCAGCCCAGGCTGCTAGCTCTGTGAGACAGTCTTAATGCAAGAGAAAGCTTTCAGAGGTAGCTCCTTGCTGTTACATCAGCATCTCATTGTTATTCTGCCATCTCAGGCACCACCACCCCGCTGCCTTAACAATCTTAATGTAGCAAACCACTGTTTCCCCTTGACTGGGAAAAAGGCTGATAGGAAGATTCCTGCTGAAATCAAGACTTGTGTTTCCTGTGATGGTCAGTTCATTGGAACGACAGGGCTCCTGTAGCAGATACCCCAGAAGAGGCAATTTCTTTCATTTCCTCATTCACAGCATGGCTGGAGAACCCCTTCTGCAGTGCCACAGGCTGAGGTGCCAGAAAGGGGAAGGAGACCCGAAAACTCTTTTGCATCTGCTGCTGCCTCCACCACACTCCGAGGGGAGGGCAGAAACCCCAGCTCTTACCCCAGGAGCTAAAGAGCAATTTGGGAGGAGCTATGGCCACATTCCTTCTGCAAACAGGTTTTTAACCACACACCAGCATTCCCCCCCTTGCTGCCTTTGGATAAGGTGGAGACAGCCTCACTCTGGTTGCTTTTTCTATTGAAACCAACCCTCCTTGCCTTCAGCTTGGGCCATTCCCACTGTTCTAAAGTATTCACAGACATCTCAGCCTTGGATTTTCTGCATTAGTTACTGCAGTGATTTAGCACCTTATACCAGCTGTCATTAACCTGAAGCTAAACTTCCTTTGCTTCCTGAAAACTACCAGTTCCAGCGGGGAGCCAGCACGGTGGTGAGCCCGAGCGTACCCGCCAAGGCGCTGGTGCTGCCGTGGGCCCAGCAGGACCCGCAGTACTGTGGGATGTGCTGGTTCCGAGTGGTGCTGGCGTAATTCACCCCATTCACGTTCCTCCAGTCCCAGCTCTGCGGCAGCGCCGACACGTCCAGGTACTCGTGCGGGCGGGGGTAGGTCCTGCGGCGGGGACGGGACGAGGAGGTAGCGCCGGCATCCCCAGGAGCCGGACGGAAAAAAAAAAAAAAAAAAAAAAAAGAAAAAAAATTTAAACCCCCACGGATTCCAGGGTTCCACCGAGTTTCTTAACCAGGCCGCGACTGTCCGGCGGGGTCACGTGATCGCTCCAGCCCCGAGGTCTCGTGACCGCCCCCCCCCACCGGACCCCGGCAGGGCCGGAGCGGCCCCGGGCACCCCGAACCCTCCCCGGGCACCCCCGAACCGACACCCCGGGCACCCCCGAACCCCCCCGGGCACCCCCGAACCGGACCCCCGACCTCCCTGCGGGCACCCCCGAACCATCCCCCGGCCCCGGCTGTGCCTGCCCAGCCCCTCCCCAGCGCTTCTCTCCGCCGTGCGGCCGGGAACGTGACCCCGGAGGGGCCGAGGGTAGCCCCGGGAGGGGACACGGGACCGCAGCTCACCTGAGGCCGGGCGCCTTTCGCGCGGCCGGTTTGTAGCAGTGCTGCCCTTCCCTGAAGTAGAGCCCGGCGCGGGCGAGCGGGCAGAGGCAGCCGCAGAGCAGCAGCAGGAGCGGGATGACGGGCTGCAGCAGCGCGGCCATGCTGGGACAGCGGCGGCTCCGGGACGCGGCCGGCACCGCGGTTTAAGGGCGGCGGGAGGCGCGCAGGGCCGGGCCGGGCGGGGCCGCGCTCACCTGCGGCGGGCGGGGACAGCGCGACCGCCCCGGACAGGGCTCCTCGGTGCCGTGCCGGTACCGCCCTGGGCTGTCTGATGGATGTCCTAGGGACGAGGAACAAACCGAGATCCGCCTTCCCAGCCCCCAGTGACGCTTCCAGCTCGCACGGTCAAAGATTTGGTCACATGAGTTGTGAGAAGAGGGCTTGTGTCTGGGACAGGCCCTGTTCCAGGTTTCTTCACCTTTGGCCGAACACCTCAGCATTGTGCCAGACTGTGGCCAGCAACGGTGACTGGTTTTTTGTCTGGTTGTTGTTTTTTTCCTAGTCCCGAGTTCTGGATTTCTCAAGCCCTTTAATGCTACAATTAGCAAAGGAACACAGACCTGTGTCCATCTTCTAGGCTGCTCCTTTGGGTTTGAACATCTGAAGATTCTTTATTATTTGCTAGAAGATTTAGTCAATTGTAAAAATAGTTTTCTTATTTTCCTCCAGAGGCTTCTAGTGACTGTGTGAATGGATTACCAGTCTTTTTTCCATACATTAGGTAGAAGCTTTCATGTTTGATAAACAGGTTTGGTAAACCACAGACAATTCTCCTCTCCTAGCTTCTCTTCCTTAGCTTTCAGCACTTTTTGCAGAGGGCCTGAGCTTTATTAACTCCACACTATGATTAGAGAAACTGAGGCACGAAGAACCAACGCACCAAAAGGAACAGCAGAGCAAAAATGGAGCCTGTGAGTTGAATGCAGTGTTTTTTGGTATCATTCTTAAGGGTGATTCAGCTAAATCAGGTAACTAAGGTGATTCAGTTAGTTAAGACTTGCATCAGCTTGTCTGGTAGCCATTCACAGATCTCTAAAATTATCTGATGGCCTGTAGCCAGGCTTATCTCAAACTGAATAGGCTTTCCTCTCAACAGTCTTCTCTGCTACTCTGAGAAGCCAGCTCCTCCCAAGCAAACCATTTAAAGAGTATCCCAGAATGCCTTCTTGCACATGCATATTTATTGGGGGTAGTGTTAAAAAACCACGAAAATCAACCAAGAAAACAAAAACAACAAAAAGCCCAGCAACCACAAAAGCCTGGTGTCTTTGTGGTCTCAGCTCAAGCCCATCACCAGGGCTGTGGTATCTGGAGCCCGCTCTGGAGGCACTGGAAGCAGTGGGCAGCCTGATAATAGGCGCTGCGGGACAGCTGCAGCTGCTGTGCCCGGTGCCAGGCTGCTCCTAATCTCCCCAGGGCCAAAAGTCCCTCTGAGCCGGCCCATCCAGCACAGCCCCTCTCTCCCCAGCGCCTCTCTCTGCTAATCTGCAGCTGCACATGTGCCGTGGCTGTGCCTGGGAAGAGCCTCGGGCTGTTAACAGGCCCGGGGCTTCTCAGGGCTGAGCAGGGACAGGCCTGCAACTAAATCTACACAGAAACAGGGCCCTCCTAGGCAGGGTTTGGGATAAAGTCAGAGGTTCACAGAAATACAGATGGGGAGGACAGGGAAAGGAGGCCCAGACCACATCTGCTTCACAAAGCATCTCAGCTACCTGGTGTCATGTGCCAGAATTTTTAAGACTCTGTAAGGAAGCGCTTCAGAGAAGGCACATGATTCTAGGGAGCTATTTTTAGCAAGAGGAAAAACCTCTATTAAGTGATTGCATGTTTCTTTCACTTCCCTTTTTCCCCTTTCCTTGTGGCATGTGCTCAGCAAATACATTTATTGCTGAAATTATTTTGTATTTTTTTTTGTACAGTCAGCACCTTCAGCTTCTTCCTAAGCTGTATCTATTGTGAATACATTGCATATTTTAAATTGTATGTATTTAGTATTTATTATTGACATTGGGTCAAGGCAGCTCCCATTCAGAATGCAGCAGTTGAATATACATCTCAGATGTGCATTACTGCTCTTAGCTAAGGATGGTTGGAGAAAACAAGTATGAAATGTGCATAAATAAAATGAGATATGCTTTTAAGGTGAATGTCCAAAGAACCTTTTCAGAATTTTCTTAGGGAATTGTGGAAGATATCCAAAACCATTGGAAATATTGACAATGTGGCAATGGAACAGAACGTTTTATGTGTCTTGCTGGGTAAACTGAATGGCTTAGAGAATACTTACCTTTTGAAAAACGATAAAATTATTGTGTTTTAAGGAAACAAAATGAATCTACCTGAATTTAAAGTCTTCCTTTTATTGTTCCCTACTCAGTATGCTCATAGCACGGCAGAGGATGACAGATGTTTGCTCTCTACTTTTTTACAATGCACTTCTGGTGCTGAACTCTGTGTTGGGAGCAGTTGTCTGTTCCTTCATTGGCTGGTGGGAGAAGTGGAAGTCATTAAGTGGAGGGGAAGCCTGGAATAAGCTGATTTTTCTTCTGGAACCATATGGAAGCTCAGAAATCCCTTATCTCTAGCAGCCCATAAAGTGGTAGTTATGTTCAGTGAGTCAAGCCCTTCCACTGTCACCATCTTATGCTAAATAGTTTAAGGTGCTTTTCTACTTACAGTTCCTTTCCCTATCCTTAAAAGGAACACTTGCAAGGCAGTGACAGTCATTTGACATGTAATGAAACTGCTCTAGGCTTCTAGAAGTCATTTTATCCTGGGTTTCTGCTGCTCAGTGATACTGGTGCTGGTTATCAGCAGCCAAACACGTCTGTGCTGTGTTTTGTTCTGCCTCACATAGTTTCCTTTAGCACAGTGAGATGTTTCACTCAGTGAATGTTACAGTTCACTTCAGAGAACTTCAGTGAAATGGGGTTTTCACCTCTAGCATTTCCTGGCAAGTCTGAAGTACATCTGAGATTTAAGAAATATTAGAAATGCTGTATTTCTTAATGTCAGGAAATGAAGAGAGAGAGAGAGAGAAAGAGCATCTGTGCATGTTAGTCCCAAGTTAATTCAAGTTTGGCTAAAAATGATGGATTCTTATAACTATTTAAGGACCATGCATCACTGAGAGTACAGTGTTATTTTTATGTATTACAGAGTATTTTTTGTTACTGCCCCTGTTCCCCTTCTTCATGCAGTCAAACATCAGGAAGGATGCTGGTTAGTGAGCTGGAGTTTGCCTTGCAATGCACTGAATGTTGTGATTATAGGAGGCTCCTGCTCACAAGTTGTTACCATTTTTATTATGGGTGTTGTCCTCTATGACTCATATGATGCTAAAATTTAAATTATGTGGCAGAAGCACATGTGCTTAATAAATTAAGATCACTCACTATGGGCTATAATCTCTACATATGCACATATATTTGTATATATATTATGTCTTATATAAAATAATGGGACACAAACAGAATATGCACATATATTCGTGCACCACACTGCTGCACAGAGAACTGGGAAGGGATGCATGTGACAATGCTGCTTTCCAAGCCACTCAGTGGTGCACCTGTGCTGTTGTACCTGTACCCAGGCAGTAAAGAGGCCCTGGGCTCCCGGTGCAGTGCCTGGGGCTGGCTACTCCCCTGACTGGCTGAGTGACAGTCCCTGGGGTATAAAAGGGCCCCTGGGGCCGGGCTGTGCTGGGTGTAGCTGATAAAGCAGCAGGCACAGGGCTTGTTCTGGGGAGCCTGGAGAGCTGGAGAGCTGGAGAGCCTGGGAGAGGTTGTAGCCACCAACACGTCTGAGCCACACAAAATGCGTGAAATCGTGCACCTGCAGATTGGCCAGTGTGGGAACCAAATTGGATCCAAGGTAAGGTCTCTTTTCAACATTGATCACTACTAGGAGATCAGAGGTAGCAGGTTACACATCATCAGTGGATGGGGACTTTTGGGGGGGACAATTACCTTGTAACTCAGTGGTGGAAAGCATGGCATATTAGCGGGGAACCTGAGTATTTTTATATGAAAGGTAAAAGCTGGATTTGCTCCTCATGCAAGGTTTAATGTTCATTTGCAGTAACCATGGCCCAGTGATTACAAATGCACCAGAGCATTCCTGCTGGAACTTCTATTCCATGGGCAACTCATATACTCTGCAAGATACTGGGGCAAGTGACAGAGCCAGTAATTCCAGGACTGGGAAGTTGTGCTGCTGGTTCAGCCATGCAGCAGCAGCTCTGCCACATTTTATTCTTAAATATCACAGAATCATACAATGGTTTGGGTTGGAAGGGGTCTTAAAGATCATATGGGATCATATTAATCAACAGCATAACCTGTGTTAGAGTGTGGAATGACACAAAGTGTCACTGGCTTCCTGTGAGAGACAGATATCATTTGGAGTATTTTTGTGTAGCTCAAACACTGGCATGCTGTGACATAGGGAGTAGTCACTATCACTGACTTTCTGGGCTAGGAGTAAAAAAGGCCCCTCAATTACTATGCTCTGTGATGTCCATCCTTTTTTTTTTTTTTTTTTTTTTTTTTTTTTTTTTAAGTAGGAAGTTGTTCAAAGATTATTATCTATTTTGGGCTGGGATGTCTTTTAAGACATGGGATAGTTGAGGGATTGTTCTGTTGTGTTCTTCCCCCTTTCTCCTACACATAACCTTGATTCTTTTTAATGGAACATGAAGCATGGAGCATGCAGCTGTTGGCAGTGGTGTATTTGTACACTCAAAATGGGACTGGATGCTAACCCAGGAAACCTTTAATATGAGAATAGCCTGGTCATTACAGTGGGTGGGTGTGTCTGCATGAACAGTACTGTGGCTGCTGCCCAGATAAGAGCCCAGCACAAGAGCACATCCATATGAGTGTCAAGATAGGACATTTAGGACCAGCAGCTGTTTGTGGAAAGCCTTGCTCATGTACAAATTTGCCTGTGTCAGCTTTGTCATGCCATGGTCCCACTTGTGCATGACAGGACTCAAGCAACTCTCCCTAAACCACACACTCACAACCTTTTTGTTAAGCTCATACCAAGTAGTAACTGTTATTTAAACTTTTAAACTAACATCAATTTTCTTTTACAATAAAGAGAACAAATTGAGGCCCTCCACCTATTTGTGCATAAGTCATAACTAAGCAGTATCAATGGTCTGCTAAAGTTTGCCCTCAAATTTATTTGGGGGGGGGGGGGGGGGGGGGGGGGGGGGTAGAGAAGGATCCCTGTTCTGATCTGGTGAGTAAATGGCAAAGCGTCCCCTGCTTCAGGCACAGCTCCCACAGCTGGTGCTGAAAATAAATAAATCATTCTCAGTGTGCTGTACCTCTTTCCCTTTGCAGTTCTGGGAGGTGCTTGGTGAGGAACATGGGATTGACATCACTGGGAACTACCGTGGGGATTCACCACTGCAGCTGGAGCGAATTAACGTTTACTTCAATGAGGCTTATTGTAAGTGCCCAGCAGAGCCAACAGGGAGGGTAAAATAAGTAATTTAAAAAATCCACAGAACGCCTAAACCACTCCAGGTGATTGGACCTTCCAGAGTGGATTGTAAGTATTTCTTTGACCACTAGCATTAATTATTTGCATTCATTCTGTTTCAGCCCATAAATATGTGCCCCGTTCCATCCTGGTGGACCTGGAGCCTGGGACAATGGACAGTGTCCGGTCCAGCAAAATTGGGCCCCTCTTTCGACCTGACAACTTTATCCATGGTACGTACAGCTAACTGACCGCAGGCAAAAGGGCCTTGGAAGTCCTTTAAAAATTCTCCTGTTAACTTTGTGTCTGTTCTTTCTGTAATTCTGTTCACAGGTAATTCAGGTGCTGGCAACAACTGGGCCAAGGGTCATTACACAGAAGGCGCTGAACTGATTGAAAACGTCATGGATGTGGTCAGGAACGAGTGTGAGAGCTGTGACTGCCTTCAGGGATTCCAGCTCATCCATTCCCTGGGCGGTGGCACAGGCTCAGGCATGGGGACGCTCCTCATCAACAAGATCAGAGAGGAATATCCCGACAGGATCATGAACACCTTCAGCGTTGTGCCCTCACCCAAGGTATCCGACACGGTGGTGGAGCCCTACAACGCCATCCTCTCCATCCACCAGCTGATAGAGAACACAGATGAAACCTTTTGCATTGACAACGAAGCTCTGTATGATATATGCTTCAGGACATTAAAGCTCACCAATCCCACCTATGGCGACCTCAACCACTTGGTGTCCCTAACGATGAGCGGCGTCACCACCTCGCTGCGCTTCCCTGGCCAGCTGAACGCGGATCTACGGAAGCTGGCGGTGAACATGGTGCCCTTTCCTCGCCTGCACTTCTTCATGCCCGGCTTTGCCCCGCTGACAGCTCGGGGCAGCCAGCAGTACCGGGCCCTGACGGTGCCAGAGCTCACCCAGCAGATGTTCGATGCCCGGAACATGATGGCAGCCTGCGACCCCCGCCGCGGCCGCTACCTCACCGTCGCCTGCATCTTCAGGGGCAGAATGTCCACCAGGGAAGTGGACGAGCAGCTGCTCTCTGTCCAGACCAAGAACAGCTCCTACTTTGTGGAGTGGATCCCGAACAACGTGAAGGTGGCCGTGTGTGACATCCCGCCGCGAGGGCTGAAGATGGCAGCCACGTTTATTGGCAATAACACGGCCATCCAGGAGCTCTTCATCAGGGTGTCCGAACAGTTCTCGGCCATGTTCAGAAGGAAAGCGTTTCTCCACTGGTACACGGGGGAAGGCATGGATGAGATGGAGTTTTCTGAAGCAGAAGGTAACACCAATGACCTCGTGTCCGAGTACCAGCAGTACCAGGATGCCACAGCGGACGTGGAGGAATTTGAAGAGGTAGAAGTGGAAGCAGAACCCAAGCCAGAAAAGGAAGCAGAGTAAAAAGTATCAAAACATTCACTGAATGAGCCTGTTCACATCCACTAAAGACAAAGCAATAGCCATCATCTGCATACCCAAAACACATTTCTTCAGGACTTTTTCTCTGCATCTGTCCAAGTGTATCTGATATTACAACACAGTGCTTTTGAAATTAATGGCAGCTCTGCTTTACTGTCTTAAAAAACTGTTGACACTGAATCTCTCCCAAAAAATCCACTATAAAGACACGTTATCTCATACCAGCCTTTCCTGTAAATGGATTCACTTTTAGAATATAATCACCAGATACTGAATGTACTTTACAGCCGCTGTGCCTGTGTATATAGGTCAGGATCATAAGCAATAGCAAAATATGCTGCCAGCTCATCACACTTATTTATTCTTAGGTAAACAGTCCCTGCTGATTGTGAACTTGTTACTGTTTTAGGAACATGTGCACATCTCTAAGGCCTGCAAAGGCAGTGACTCTTTTCACTCCACTGACTGATGTAGATCTGCAGAAACGGGGCAAATGACTGAATATGCACATTCTTATAAGTACTCTAATTGTTCTATCACACTGCTGGCTTATATTATTGCAGAGCTTGTATTCATTATCATGGTGTGGTTTGTTACTATTTCTAACTACAAGGTTGAGTTACATTAGCACACTAAGTTGTGACGTTGTATAAAAGTTTTGGTGTGGTATTTTTATTTTCCTAGGTACTAACTACTGTAAATTTTTTCCCTAACATTCAGTACAACAAAAATGACATAGAATGGTTTGTAGTTTATTAATATAAATTCTATGGCAATTACTAAAACAAAACCATATTTTGCCTTTGGTGAAAAAAATTCTTGCCGGCACAGCTGCCTACTTAACAATGTATTTATAATATTCTTTTAAATAAAGATTATATACCATTCTATGAAAGTTTTGTACTTGAAACATTTGATAGACAAAACCCCATGGTCTATTCTTGCAAGAACTTTGAATTACATTAGTTATACTCTTAGATGAAAAGATTTGTTGTACTCTGAAGAAAGTAACTGAGTTCAGTCTTGGTGAAGGAACCCAAAGCCAATTCTCCTGTGCAGTGGGACAATGTTGTACCTGCTGTGAGGACAGACAGCAGCAGGAAAATGTAAAAACTTCCCCCAAAACCACACAGCTTGAAATGCATTTTTGCCTCCCAGCCAAGAGAAGTGTCCCTCTCCATTCCTGCTTCCCAGAGAACGCTCTTCCCTGTCATGAAAAAGTGTTAATGAGGATAAACAATTCAGATTCCTGTGTCTCTTTCCCCACCTATTACATGACACCAGGTCCCCCAATTCCTGATTCACTGCTCCGTGTCTCAGGCTTGGAGATCAGATCCCCAGCAGCACATCCATGGCACAATTATCCTGCTTCCACTTTTCAAAACTTTATTACCTGTTAATACAGATTTTAGTCAGGATTTTCTTCAAAGTAATCACTAAAATGTAGTAGGCAGAAAAGTTTTAAACAACAATCCAATCTCTCACTCATTTATGTACCTGAAATATCAGCATGAAACCCAAAAAGAAATTTGGCTTAAAAATAAGCAATGCTGCTACTAAATGTCCAGACTGTGCTAAAAGCAGTCTTTTATTTTAACAGAACAGAAAGTAAATGTCTCTGCAGAACAGAAACTTTGTTTCAAGAGGAACAACACTTCCACACATTCAGAGATTACATTTATTAGCATGCCAATTTACATACAGAGGCAAGTTCTACAGTTCATCTGATGACATTACACTGCAGTCTTAAGCTTGCCTGCAGCTTTGCAGTTTGCTGTTATTCATCACAGATCAGCTCCTACAAGAGGTTAAAAATACAAGTTATTCGATTCAAGAATGTGTAAAAGGTACACTTCAAACAAAAGGTAATAATATTGAATCTCAGATCAGGAATAGAAGCTGTTCTATCCAGAACAGAAAATATTTCAGCTGCTTGTGATGTATGGAATGGCACAAATGGTACAAGCAGCATCTGTCTCACAAAGAGCAGAAAACCCATACAACGAATTTGCTGATCAGGGGAAGGAGCATTTCAGAGAGGCTGTCCGAAGCCTTAGCAAGTATGAAACATGTAACTATCATAGAGAAACCTGTGAGCCTCACTACAGAGCCCCAGGTGTTCTGTGTAAGCCCATAAAAAGTCTGACCAAACCCCAAGTGGTTCAAAGCAGGGCTTGACAGACGGTACATCTCACCTCACTAATGAGATTAGGCTGTTTCCCATCTCACACGCAATCAGGTCACAGACACCTGCGCACATTCGCACCACACCAGCCGCAATCCCCTCCACTCCCATGCCTGGAAATCGAGCCGATTATCTCTAGATATTGGGCATTAATGGACTCAGCAGTTACAGACTATCGCTAACGCCACTCTTGCACTACAGAGCTCCAGCCACGCACCCAGCCCAGCCACTTACATTTCACTCCTTTTTGGGTTTCACCGTTTTCACCGTGGCCACCGCTGCTCTCTCCGCCTCCGCTTTGTACTGCGGCTTCATGGCGGCCCGCACAGCCTGGGCGCAGATCTGCGAGTACCGGATGTAGCTGCGGCCGGGGGGACAGAGAGCGGTGAGACCCCGGCCCGGCCCCAAACCCGCGTTCCCCAGCCCCAAACCCGCGTTTCCCCGGACCGCTGTGACCCCGCCAGGCGCTCCCTGGCAGCCCCGCCTGCCGCTCGCCCCCGCCCTGTCGCAGGGCTGTCGCGACAGCAGTACCTGAGCCCGGCCTGTCGCCAGTACGCCACCATGGCTGCGGCTCCCGCGGCAAGGTCAGCGCGCGCCGCAGGGGACGTGCCCGCCGGCCAATCAGCGGGCGGGAGCCGCTCACGCGCGCCGCCGTTCACGGGGGCGCGCCTCCGGCAGCGACCAATCAGAGAGTCCCGTTACAGCGCGCGGCTCCCGCCCTTTCCGCCTGACGCGCTTTAGGCTCGCCCCGCCCCTTCCCCTCGCCCCTGGCGGCTCCGCGGCGGTGGGCGGGGCCAGCGGCGGTGGGCGGGGCTATGGCGGCCCCGCGTTGTGCCCGGGCTGCTCCGGGCCGAGGGTGTGCGGGAAGGTGTGTGCGGGAAGGTGTGTGCGGGAAGGTGTGTGCCGGAAGGTGTGTGCCGGAAGGTGTGTGCCGGAAGGTGTGTGCGGGAAGGTGTGTGCCGGAAGGTGTGTGCGGGAAGGTGTGTGCGGGAAGGTGTGTGCCCTTCCCGGTGTGGGAGGGTCCCGCCTCCGCCTCCCCCTGTGGCCGGCCGGGGGCTGCCTGGCTGTCAGAACCACGGGAGTGTAGCTGTCGGTTCAGTGGTTCAAAGCTGGTAATTTGCCGGAAATAAACTAGACGTCAGTTACCAAAGGAACTTGAATTAAAGGCCAAGTTTTCTGTGAGGTTTATGGCTAGTTATAGAGTAGTTGTGTTAGTTACACATTAACTTCTTTCTCAGTAAACCTGTTGTAATCTAAGCATCGTAGCAAGTGGTTAAAAGGGTGTGTTTTGCAACTAAATCTGTTCTTACCCCTCTGTGCCATCACTTCTTGTTTTTTTTTTCTAGATAAGACATTAAAAAAAAAAATTACAAGCATGTGGAGCCAGTGATTTTTTTTAAACAGACTGTCTTCATTTTGGAGTTGATCTGTGTGTGGCCAAGCTGTGACAGTTCTGTCCCATTGGACACAGTGCCTTGCCATGGGTTTCCTTTGGATGTTGATGTAAACACCTGCAATTCAATCATTTGCTCTAAACAAATCCATAAAAGACAACATAGTAAACTAAAAGCTATGGACCCAAAGAAAAAAATCAATTTCCCACATATAGTAATCAAAAAGCTATTAGAAGATTCAAAACATGTTTGATACACAAGCAATTTGGGCCTAACCTAATGTTCATTTAAATAATTAAGAGAAAATACTTAAGGAGATTAAATACTGTCTTTTAACAAATCCTTGCCTTTTTGTCATGTTCGCTTACTTCCTTTCGTCCAAAGTCAAACCATTTTTAAAGCACAGAGTAATTTTCAGCTTTATTAGAGATCTCATTTAGTCCAGAACCATTGCAATTAACAATCCACACAGTAATGTCAGGGAAGAGCCACCAGAACAAAAAGAACTGTTCACCAGATATGTCAGTCTGTCTCCAGTAAGATCTGGACCAGTGATCTGTATTTTTTTAAACTGTTAAACAACTCTGCTCCTATAGAATTTTGGGGTAATTTCTTAAACCCACATGTTGCAATTGTTCCTACTTAATTTGAAAGAAATAACTAGTGTAAATGAGGCAGAAGACAATTCTTACTTCATGCATTTGTTTTCTTCTTTTTTTTTTTTTTTTTTTGTGAAACCTGATTTTGTGACAGATATGGCATATTGGAGCAAAGCTTTCCAATTTGCAGAAATGAAATAAATTAAAAAATATTTGCCATGACAAATGTTTCTACACTTTTAGCACAGAAAGGTGCCAGTGGTATTGAAAGGAAATATATTTAGGTTCGAAGCTCCAGTCATAACAATGATAACAAAAAGACACAAGACAGTACCAAAGATTTTGGGAAGTCCCTCTGTGCTACCTAAGCAGCATATTTGATGCAGGACAAGTAACTGCAGTACTTACATGTATTGAGAGAGGGAATGTTACATGCAAATGCTGCTTTAATGGGAGCATCTGATGATTTGATAGGTAAAATAATTAGCACTAAGATTATTTTAAGCCTCAGGGGCAGCCCAGGCCGCATAGATAGCTTGGCAGAGATAAATCATGGCAATAGAGTTGGGCATTTTTTCCGCAGCTACATGCCCCTGTATTCCTGCCCCACGCCTTCTCTGGTTCTT
Source organism: Cettia cetti (assembly GCA_013401135.1). Classification (NCBI taxonomy): domain Eukaryota; kingdom Metazoa; phylum Chordata; class Aves; order Passeriformes; family Sylviidae; genus Cettia; species Cettia cetti. The sequence continues at coordinate 125,707 of VZUI01039593.1, forward strand.
CTCTCCCTGACCCATTTCTCAGCTGTTTTTTGCTCCAAGATTTTCTTTTCCCGCCACATCTTCTCTCTCTGTACCTCCCTGTAAAATGCCTCTGCCTGCAATTCCATGAAATTAACTCAGATATAAATCCATAATGGAGATACACAACCTGGATGCAATTATTTACACATTTAGCTCTATTTACTATTTGTTGGCCTTGATAGATAAAATTCAGCATGAACTGAAAAAGCTAAATCTTTGGGAGAGGTACCAACTGTGCTGAGACAGACTGGATATCAGTCAGTGACACAAACTGTGCTCTACAAAAGAATAAATATTGATGTTTATGCAGCTGTTAAAAGGCACCGTTAGAGATTTGTATGTCCTGTTTTCATGCCCAGTTTAGATGCCAGGAGATATACTTTGTAAAGCCCTAAACTTTCCTCAGGTATGAATTTTCAGAGAGAGAACAAAAGCAGATAAAGGAGAGAAGTTTAGAAGGACAGAGAGAGGTTGCAGAGAGAAGGGGATAAGTCAGGAAGGTTAGATGCAGAGATCGAGAGAAGCCGCTGCCGTGCGATTAGCGACATCCAGAAATGTCAGCGTGGACAGGTCTGGGGGAACTAAGGATGTGAGGTTAGACATGTCCAGAGAAACTGGGGGAGTGAGGGAAGAAGCATCCTGAAAGGTGAGATTGGAGACATCCAGAAAAGGTGTAGAGATGAGATTGGAAACATCCTCAGGAGTCGATGAAGATAATCCAGAGGAGCGCTGAAGCATGAAATAGTTAAAATCCGTGAGGTCTAGAGATTCCGATGAGGTGGAGGAGCTGTACTCGGAGACACCTGGTGAGGATGGAGGGATTGTACAGGAAAAGTCCAGGGAAGCTGAGGAGGTGTGACTGGAAACATCTGTGGAGGACGAAGAATTGAGACTGGACAGGTCTAGAGAGAGTGAGGAAGTAGGGCTGGAGAAATCTGTGGATAAGGAGGTGGCACTTGAGAGATCTAAAGAGATTGAAGAACTGTCGCCAGACTGATCCAGAGAGCCTGATGAAGTGAGACTTGATAGGTCCAGTGAAACTGAAGAGGAGAAACTGGAGCGCTCCCAGGAATCTGAAGAGGTGAGACTGGAGAGCTCTAAGGAAATTGAAGAGGACGTACTGGAGAAGTCTGAGGAGAATGAAGATGTGAGGCTTGAAAGGTCCAGAGAGGATGAAGAAGTGAGACTGGAGAATTCCACAGAGGATGAAGAGCTCAGACTGGATAAATCAAATGAATCTGAAAAGGGGATTTTAAAGAGTTCCAAGGAGGCTAAAGTCTTGACACTGGAGGGGTCCAGGGAGGCCAAAAAAGTGAGACCAAGTAGGTCCGGGTAGATTGAAGAGATGACACTGAAAAGCCAAATAAATCCCCAATATGCTGGGTATTAAATCAGGAGTATTTTAAACTCTATCATCACACCAAAACAAAAAGACAGCATGACCCAAAAAAACCTTTTTTGAAAATAATGATTCAAACTGTGTGCTTGGTCTCTTAGTTTCTCTTTTGGTGCAGAAAAGCTCCAGTAATAGGAGCCTACAGAATTACTGAGAACATTGTGCCTTTCCAGGGGACCAGTACAGAAGCACATGTACAGTTGCAGACAAGTTTTCTCTCCTGGCCTGTCTGTCTTTGTTCAACCAGATTTATTTTACTGTGTAGCATGTGCAGGATTTGTTTTTGGAAGCTAACAATGTGCTAAACTGATTCTGTGCCTGAGAAACACACATTTCAGCAACAGCAGTTCTGTTATTCAGGTAAAAAGAGGTCTTACTTTGAAGACATTCTTTTATACCTCTGGATATACAACCTGTATAGCAACAATAATTTTTTATTTGTGCTAGTTTGAATTGTTTAATAAAAATATTGTAAAGAGAAGTTGTGAAAGAAGGCAGACATGTGATTAAAAAGGGAACAGAACGGCTTAAATTTCAGTTCAAAAAGGTGCATCTAATTATAGTGTGAGTAGATCAAGAGGCTGATCCACAGCTGCCTTCTCTCGTCTCCAGACTGCGCCGCAAGGCTCAGAGCACCCAGACCTGCAGCTGCCTCTCCAGACAGGCACAGGAAGGCACAAAAAGCTCTTCCCTCATCACAACCACATTTTATGGACCAAGACAGTGCAAGATGCAGGTACAGGAGGCTGCAGGTGATCATACCCCAGCTTTGCCCATGTTCTTACACAACCCATGTCCAGATGAGTGTGTAATGGATTTAACATAATCACCACGGGTGCAACTCCCACCCAGGTCACCTCTTAACTGAAGCAGGTGTCATCTGAACAGCCACTGAATTTGAATGGTGTCTTACTATGCAAACATTAAAATCGTGGGGATTTAGCACAACGCAAAAATTGCCACACTAAAAAAAGAGCTGCATATACACCATTGATGACACCCCCAAAAGTTCTTGAATACATTTAACATTTATAGATAATGCTTCTCTAAGTTAAGAGCTGTTGCAACATGGTTGCAATTCTTTCAAGAGTATGTTTACAGATCAAGAGGCAAAACAAATTACTTTTTCCAAATATGCATAATTTGATGAAATGACAAGTTTGTTTGCTGTCCTGCATTTTTAATAAAACATAAAAAAGCTAATCCCTTAAGAATCTCTTGCTATCTAAAACCACTATTATTTTTCTCTATCTTTAATCTCAAAGGTTTCTCAAGTGCATTTTACAGGGGAAAACAAATATTTTTTTAAAAAGGCAAATTACAATAAAAAGCCAGCGTCCAACAGGCTACAAATTCTATCAACTCTTCCATGAGTTCCTTCTCTCCTAACTTAAAATAACAAAGTTATTGCACTTTTTCCTATGAAATAACACTCTCAAGAAACATGGAATTATGGTCACCTTCATAGAAAATGTAGAGGTCAGTAATAACATTTCCTACCTTGGGTAGCTGTGGATTTACCTCCTTTCTCTGCCTGGGTAAGCCATACTGGGCTGTGCTGGTAAAGCTCTGCTGTTCTCTCTGGGGCTGACCCTAATCTGCAGCACAGCCACTGGAAATGATGCCATGCTGATGACAATACAGGTCATCTCCTGCTAAACCTCCTGTCTGAGCACAGCACTGCACAGAGTGCCAGCAAACACCTCATGGAAATCAGCTCTAATCTTAAGAGAAAGATTCAGTTCTGTGCTGTTGCCTATTACAGGACAGTGCTTTGAAGGTTAGCTGATGAAGCAGATGGAGACAATAATTTTCAACTTTTGGACACCTGGATTCAAAGTAAAAATAATTTTGCAGTGTCATCCAAGTCTCAGCTGTCCATTCTACAAAATCTGGCATAAATAGCCTGAGAAGGGACCCAGGATCTGCAGAGCAGAATTCAGGTACACTCAAGTTTTAAATATCTTGTGCATTACTTCCTCTTTTCATGTGTTTAGTAACTTGTGTTACTTTCTAAATGTGGTTATAACAAAATAGCATGATGATGTAAGATATTTTATCCACAGCTGGTGGTCATGGTCCTCCTAAGGTAAGCAATTAGTTCAGCTTGGTTGTAACGTGTAGCTTTACCTGTAGATAATTCAGTTCTACAGCAACATGTAAAGCAAAGCCATGAGTTATTTAAGATAGAAATTAACAGGTCCTGTGCAAGTGAAAGCAAAACCTTAAGAAATGGAAGGATTCTAAAATGACTCACTGCTCCCACACAAGCTCTTTATCAGCACTCTTCAGTTGTTCCATAAAAGTGAACCTCAATAGGTTGCTGACCTTCCCTTTGAAGCAATGCTCTGCCAGGGCCAGATTGGAAATGTTGCAGTTATCACACAGTGGGTGCTCACATTTACTATATATGACATTTATTGGAAATATAAATGCAAGTATAGACCACAAGAGACAGATCAGCAATGTTGCAGGAAATGATGGTTACATTTTTTCTGCTTTTTTTTGAAGCAAAGCCCTGGCTGGCACTTGAAGCACTGATTTGTTCATATCACATTTCTCCACCTCTGCCACTCCACTCCTGTGTCCCTTCCCCTTTTTTTGTTAATTCTTTCCTCCTGCTCCTGCAGTTCTGCTCCTCCAGCTGTAGCTGCTTTCTCTTCCCCACCTCCTCCATTCCTTCCAGCCACCAGAACCCAGAGCTCCTCTGCACTGCCCCTCACAGCAGTGCTGCATTCATCCACAACCCACACTCACCGCAGTGCATCTGAACAAAATCTCAGCCCAAGCAGATTAAAAATCTTTCCACAGGATGGATTCCCCACAGCAAACTGTGAAATCTGGTTGCCAGGTTTGCAGAAAAGCAGAGTTATTAAGAAGCAAAAAAGACCACAGCAGCTGTGAATGTGCATTTTAGGATATGCATTTCAAGAAGCCACTCACTCCAGGGATTTCTTCACCTTCACCCCTCTCATTTTAGATTACTCACCTCATAGTTCTGAAACACAAATAGATCAGAAAGTTTCAGGAATTAGCCAGAATTGAAACAAAGTTTTATTTAAAAAGCGTCACATACAGAAAGCCATACTCTGACAGAATGAAAATGCAGGCATATAAATAAAATAGAAGAAATAAATTTGTTATCTTTCAAGAAGTTGTTGAATGCCTGTAAAAATTGAACAGTAAGGTTTTTTTCAGTGCAAGGCCAAACTGTGAGTTCTATTATGCAGTCCTTAGTGCAGAAAAAAATGGAAATGGAAAAACTGACTTTGGAATATCAAATGATGCTAATGGCTGAAGAAACATATAAAATGAGTTTCAAGCTAAGTATTTTTATCAGAAATGATGGTACAGTTTCGCAGAAGTTTCACATACAGTTTTAAAATTGAAATGTTGTTTCAGTTGCAATAATGTCCTGTAAAAGTATGGCAAATCTCAATGACTTCAATTAGTAAGGTAGTCTCAAACCATTTCTGTTTAGAAAAATATTCTGTTTAGAATAGTTAATTTTTTAAAGTTAAATATCTATATTCCTGTTTTCTTCCCCAGAACAAACCTTACAGAAGTGTTCTTGTTTGTTAAAATAAGCTCTGGATCTCTACATAGCAGACACTACTTTATAGGCAATTTGATATAACAGAAATGGCATGCAAAATTAAATATGCTGGGCTGGGTGACATTACAGTTCATAAAGGCTAAGAGGGTCTTGAAATCTCTTGTAAACTTAGAATTGAAATTCCAGGAAAAAAACCCTTGGGGACCAAAATACCACCAGCAGCTACATCTGGGCTGTGCCTTTGCATTTTTCTGTCCACACTGAAGGAGCCTCGTGGGACAGAGCCCCTGTGAGGTGCCTGGGATTACCCACAGCCTGGCACACCATGGCAGGTGCCAAGGGCTGACCTTTCCCTTCCTGCAGAGAGTGACTGGTGGCAGCACCAAGAACCTGCAATGAGTACCAGGAAACAGAGACTGGGGACACACCAAGTGAAACCCTTGGGAGTACAAAGGGCCTTATACTGTGAGCAAATTAGGTCAAAGGGGAGAGGGATCTGGAAATCACAATGCTGGTTTAAGTAAAGGACAACACAATATCCAGTGGAGCGTGATCAAATTAATGAGAATATTGTTAAACACTACTTCCTCTTTTTTTTAGGTATCTCCTCAGCCCCCTTCACAAAGGTTTTTTAATCTTCAATTGATTCTTTGAAGTGAACACCTACTACAAGATTTTAAGGCTCTATGCTTACTGTACCTTTATGTAATGGGCTTTTAGAAATGGAGATACTTATTGCAGAAGTTTAAAGTAAAATTTCATTTTAAGGTATTGCATGCCCAGCTCATTAATGTTGCATTTAGGAGCAGGATTTAGATCTTGGTAAGAGACACTTTGATGTTTTACCTATAGTGACTGAAAAACTATTTGAGTACCGTGGTAGTTCAACCAGTCAAGTTAAAAAGCTTATTAAAAAATATTTTGTACATTCTTTTATATGTCAAGCATCAAGTAATAAGCTTTCTGTAAAACCAAGTTGTATCACACAACTGTCAAAAATCAACAAAAAGAACAATGCTGGAACAACCATTCTGCTTAATTTTGGGCTTGGTCCCAAAAGAGGTAGTCCGTAAGTCACACAAAAAAATAAAAGTTAGCCTAACATGCCAGTGTCCTCCACTATATGCAGCCTCACCACTAAATGAGGCTATTTCCTATCTGCAAACATTATAAATTAGTGTTCATGTAAATACAGGAACTACACTTGAAATTTATTTCTTCATCTGTAACTGCAATTCGGTCCAGCTGACCCAATGTGTTAAATAGCCTATGAGCCTCAGCCTTGGTAAGAATTCAGCTTTTCTCCAGATTAAATTTATAACATGCCTAATACACACATCCTTTAAATAATAAAGGATACATGTATTTAGGCCTGGAGAGAAGCAGCAGGTCGTTAAGCCTCGTTAGTGATACAGGTCTAAGAACTATCATCATTTCTCTACAAATGCTGCTGCTGCCATCGAATTCCTCATGGTTCCTCTTGCTGAAGCTGCAAACTCTTCAATTTCAGCATTCAGTCTTTTAATTACCCATTCCAATGCTTCACGGCCCTACAGTTAAAGAAAAGTTTATTAGTGTGTAAATCCTAGTAAATAAGTAAATCAGTTAAACTCTTACTGAAAATTACTAAAGACACGGTAGTTGAAAGTAGAAGAACAGAAATACATGCCTCTAATATTTGTTATTTCAATAACTGGAGTACTGCTGGAACATGTTCTGCTTTACATTTCATGAAAACAATTCCTTATATCAGCAGTTCTCACATTATGATCCACAAAGGACTTTTTATCCAGACTGCTTTATCATTCTCAAGGCTGAACTCAAGATTATCTTTGGATTGCCAGAGGACAGACTCAAATAAAACACTGTTTCGTTGCTCCCACATAGCTATTTCAGATCTGTATGAACTTACATCCCTTTTTGACAGCAAAAATGAATAGATGGCATCAAGAGGGCAGCAAAAGAATGACAGTGTCACACTGCTGAGTGAGTGGAGATGTTTTCTCCAGTGAAGATTCAGAGATCTTTGCCAATAACAATTTATTATCTCCATTCACAAGAGGAAAAAGAAGAGGAAGTTCAGCATGTTGAGCGTTTAGTCTCTACAGTAAAGGCAGCAGAACTATGTGGCCCCTTCCTAAGACTGCTGACAAAGCCAAGAAGTAAAACAGATCTTTATTCCCTCTGACATTTAGCCAGTGACCACACATTTTACACAAAGGCCATACTTACTTTTTTAGCATTGGAAGAAATTGTGTTTGCCATTAGCCCTTCTAGGTAACTGCTGAGACTGACACCTTTTACAGATATTATTGCTTCTTGTGTCAGAATGGTTCTGAAACAGAGAGCAGGAAACTGAAATACTCTGAGTAGTTTAAAAGAGAAATTCCAACCCCCCCCTTCAAGTAGATTCCCTCATCAGCTTTGCTCTGTAACACAGAACTTTTTGCCCCCCAAACACAACCCACTTCCACACTGTGTGACTGCATTATGCTTCTACTTATAAAATAAAGCCCAAGTCTCCCTTGGTGGCACTCAGCCATTTCCATCTTTAGCACCAGGATGTTAATAATGGAAACAGGTTTGGAATTCCAGTATACTGAGAAAACAGTATTAAAACATCCCCTTCAACATTAGGATTGAACACTTCTGACTGTCATGACAGAAAAAGAACTGCAGTGTTAGAATCCCTAATGATCCTTCAGAATTATCACCAATTCCAGCAGTACAGACTCACTAAACTCTAAGCTGCCTTAAAAACCACGAGCAACCACCAAAACACAAACCTTCAAAATCAGAGGCTAAAAGCACATAAACGTGCTCTCTAGTGCAGATGTGTGCTCAGGCTGACAGAGAGATCAGGAACAAGGAGCTGAAAATTGCAGATGTACACAAACTCAGTGACACACAGAACACCCTGAACTGGACTGGACTCCAGCAAAGCATGACCCAAAGTCTCCAGGTGACTCTGCAGAACCAATGTCACTGCAGGAAGTGACAGTCCATTTAATCCTGTTTTAGACAATTTACTGCAACAGAGGCCATTTAAACATCATCTTCTGATCAAGGGAAACCATAGGCACTTTCAAAGCAAAGTCCAGTAGTTGTGGGCAATCTCAGAGCAGGGAGGTACTCACTTGTGTGGTTCATGAGGGTGTGGTTTATAGACAAGCCTCTCATCTACCGACACCAGGTTTGTAAATGAGATCTGTAGAACACAGGACAGGATTACCCCTTGATACAAATAACAGAGTACTACAGAGAGATAAATGTGACATGATTAGGAAACACAGTGTACATACATCAAGAGGCTTTAAAACATTTTTTCCTAACAACACCCCCATCCCCAAAACTCCTCCTGCTCATTAGTATGTTCACAGCCTCCACAGTGACACATTCCAAGAGCCAAGTGGCTCCTTCCTGAAAAACAGAACTGATCAACTATAATGACATTACTTAAACCTTTAGCTTGTATTGTTCTAATGCAATTTTCAAGATTATTTTCCTTTTCATATGTACAAGGTACTGTTTATACTCTCGTGATCCATGTCAGTGGCACAAACACAACTACTTACATTACAGGATTTAAGCTCCATTGTTTTTTTCACAGGGTCAACAACAGAGTGCTCCTGCACATAGGTCCTTGTCCTGCAGGTGCCAATGAGCTGGGGACAGGCAAAGAGAGATGGGATCAATTCCACTAACCCACTGCAATTCTTCATGCCTTTAAATGCACAGGCAGTGGTTATTGTGTTGAACAGACACCAACAGAACACAAACAGGATTTAGCTTAAAACAAAGCTATGCAGTTGAGGTAGATCTCATTTTCCAGATGGAAACAGTCTGAGATCCAGGCAACTTTTGGCTATTAGGATCACAGTGTGCTGCTGTTAAGTCTTCCCGATTCATAAATGCTTAAACCATCAAACTTTTAAACCATTAAAGTTATGAAATGATACACATCTATGACAACAGCTGGCTCAGAAGCTTCCCCTCCCTGCGGTGTCACTTTCTCGCCTGTGACACAATACCCACCGATTTCACAATGGACGGAATTCCCCACTCGGTGCTCAGGAGCCTGTGGCTGTGCAGCTTCCCGCTGGGATCCACGTGTCTGTCCAGAACATCCACTCCCACCACGCTGGGGTTCATGGGGTTGGGGTATTTCCTCATGGCAGCTGTCATCACAGTTTCCCAGGGGTGACTGCCCAAACACAATCACGGCATTAAGTTGCACACCTCTGTTTTCAATAGGATTATATCTTTCCCTGGAGAAAAACCTCTATTTCGTTGATTGAGCAGTGCACATGAAAATCAAGTTTACAACACACCTGATTAATTGGGTGTGCTGAGTTCTATCGTAACTGGATAAAAATGTTTTCCCTGTGACACCATGCTAAGAGACTGCACTTTATCCAGATTTTCGTAACACTGGAGTGATTTATTAAGTTTCTACTTCCCTTTAACGAGTACTCCCTTCAGATTATTTTTAACACAGTTGTTCTGGAGCACTTGAGCTCCGACACCATGAAGGGCCTCATGGTGTCCCGGGAGGGCGGGGGCAGCACAAGGGCGCTGATCGCTGCCGACAGCGCGGGTGGCCGCGCACAGGCACAGCCCCTGCCGAGCTTCCGCAGGCCGTGGCCCCGGCCCGGCGAGGAGGCGCGGAGGAAGCTCAGGGGAGGCGGGAGGCCGCGGCCGCCGGAGCGGGGCTGCGGCGCGGAGCTCCCGGGGGGCGGCCCTGGCGCGGCGCCC
>VZUI01039602.1:0-11657 GCA_013401135.1 Cettia cetti
TTTCTACAGCTTATATAGATTTCTAAAAAGGAGACCAGATTGGAAGACTGAGGTTCAACCTCTTCAACTCCACTGGTTAGAAAGTGTCCATCAATTGTCCTTTCACAGAAAGGTATGTAAAAACTTGATAAAGAGTTCTGTAAACATTACTTTGTTTACATGAAATTTCTGACTCCAAGGCTGAAGGCTGGGAAACAAGGTGACATCCTTAAATAACCATGGCATGGTTAATGCCATGAAGCAAACAGCCTTCTTTATCTCTTCCATTTCAAACCAGCCCATCATGGTTTCCATTTTGAAATTCAAAAATATTGAGCTCCTCTCCCAGTCTTGGCTTATGTCTGCTATTCCAGAAAACATGAGTGGGAAAAAATAGGGATGTACCTCAGTCTTGCTGAGAAGTGGATTTCTTTCTCATGAAAAAAATATCTTGCTTATTATCCAGCTTAACCCATATAGATTTCCTTTCTCCCTTTATTAGTGCAGACAGGTCATGTTCAATTCAGCTTGCTGGGTGGGGCTGCCTGGGATCTATTCTGAAATAACTTCTTGAATACATGGATTTCCAGAGTCAGAGACTGGTAAAAAAAAAGAACACTCAGTCTCCTAAAAAGGAAGCAAGGGACAGTGCAAGAACAAGCTGCAAAACTCTCATCTTCTTCATCATAAAGGAAGCAAAGTTTCTACTTTCAGACCTGCCAAACACAACTGCTAAGGAATACATGGCCATCTATCATAACAAAGGATATGACAGAACTGTCAGTGTTAGGAAAACAACACCCACATACCAAGCTGTAGACAGAAGAAACACACAGAATTTCAATCAAAACCTGCTTTTTCAGTAGAAACAGTATTTGCATCTTTCAAAATCCTTATTGTCAAGATCCTTTTAATCAAGAGTATGTCACTCCAGGTTTAAGGGTAGTAAAGTTATATATTTTGTGGTTAAAATTACTGAGAAGAAGCAGAATATAAGAGAAGAAAACTAGAATATTAAGCAAACCAGAGAATAAACCAATATATTCTTGCATGACACACTGAATTCCGCTAATTAACCTCTGCATCTTTTCCATTTCACATTCTTGCTTAACCAACTCTGTAACGTTTGCAACCTTTGGTCAAGTTCCTGTACACTGTCATGTACTCTTCTCCAAACCAGTCAAAAGGTTAAAACTTTTTTACAGTCTTTTGAATACCATTAATCAAACAACACCTTTTTAGAAAACTCTAGACTCCTGGGTTTTTTTGAATAAATGTCCACTTTGGAAACACAAAGGGGCAGAAATTCAGATCCAGACTGCTTTCAAATTGTGAAATACAAAATAATAGAAAAGTAGGAAAAGTTAAAGCTGGTCAAGATACAAAAGAAAGGGTGTAATTTCAAAAGAAGAATCTAGAGGATCTAGATGAAAAATTCAAAACTGTGTTTGAGGACAGTTACGTTATACATTGACCATTTGCTGAACAGTCACAAGAATTTGAGTCCTCACAGATTCAAGCCTTTCTTCAAAACAGGTCACTCATTTCTCAAGTGTTTGAACCAACCATTGTGTTCCAGCAGTAGGGTTTCTCCAGTGTCCAGTGAGAAATGGAGAACTGACCTTGAACAATAAAGTTTAGAATATGAAAGACTAAATATCCCAGACACAGTGAGACACCAAGGAGAAATCCTTGGTGTGTCTTGTTCACCAGTAAGGCATCATAATGAATCCCTCTTTCTGGGAATATCAGCCCAACAAATCTCATAAATTTGGACTCACCAGTGGTTATTTTATGTGTGTTTTCAACTTTTCCTATGTAACAAAATACAGGTGATTTGTGTCTCCTGTACATGTCAGTGTAAACATTCCCAGCACTGTGTGACTGTGGTGCAGAAAGTTATATGACCTATTATTAATGTTAGTTGTATCTGCCTTGCTGACCTGTTCCTCAAAGAGAATAACACTTCTCCATTCCGCTCTTGTTATCTCAGTCACAAGTCCAAGCCATGTATCTGAAACTTCAAATCTAGTTTGCTTTTTAACATGTGTGAGAGAAAAATATGTAATTTAATGTGAGAATGATGGAATAGCAATGTTTTTTATAGGAAGAAATATTTAGTGAAGTTTTACCTAATAGTTAGTGTCAATTCATTAATCACAGAATCAATTAGGTTGGAAAAAATCTCTGAGGCCATGGAGTCCAACCTGTGATTGAACACCACCATGTCAACCAGACCATGGCATTCAGTGACACCTCCAGTCTTTCCTTGAGGACCTCCAGGGACAGTGATTCCACCAGCACCACCATGGGCAGCCCATTTAAATATCTAATTATCTTTTCTGTGAAGAAATTCTTTCTAATGTTCAGCCTAAATATTTCCTCTTGTGCTACTGTTAACTGCGTGGGAGAAGAGGTTTTTTTGAAAAGCAAGTAACTCGAAATGGCCCATTTAGCATTGTTCTCCTCATTGTCATGCATTTTGGTTAATGAACTTTTAAGTCCTACATCAGTTTAGAGATACTGATTGTATTAATAATCAATGGCTTAAAGTCCATCACCTCTGTAGTTCTTGAATACACCCCGACAGAAACCTTTTTTCCCTGCCTTCAAGAATTATTTCTGGCAGCAGTACTCAGATCTTATTTAAGTGACATGACTGCTTGAGATGATGAACCAAAGGGAAAAAAAATGCTTGGAAGAAATTGAGATAAATTGAGAATGACCACACTGAAAGGTCTGGGGTTTATGAAAAATAATGAAGAATCAAAATAAAGAGTTGTTCTAGCTACTCTCACAACAGTAGAATTCTGCTCAGTAGACTCAGTTCTTTCTGGTAGGATCACAGAAGAGAAACAAGTTTCTTGAAGAAAAAATGCATTCCACAAAGCTCAAAACATCTTTTCATGAATCCAGGAGCAATAGTTCTTCCTAACTAATTATTTATATTTCTTTCACACAGTGACCCTCATTTCTTTTATTGTCATACTTTACTCTATTTCAAATCAATCATGTTGTATGTGTCGATGTTGTAAAACCCATTTTCATGTATTTCATCTCCCTTCAATTTCACTGTCTTTGTTATAGAATAGAAACACACAAATCTTCCTTGAGCAGGTGTCTTTGACTTGGTTTTCAGAGATACTAAATACTCACAGTTCACATCTCTGCTTATCATGTAATTTACTACGTTTCATGTCCTTGCACAGTTCAGCAAGGTACACATTTCCCGTTTCTCTCCATCACATCCATTCCTCTGGGTTTATTTTCAGTATTTTAGTAGTCTTTCAAAGAGCTTTGCATCAGTATTCCCATACTTCTTCCAAAAAACTCCTGTAACTTTTTTATTGCACATTCCATTTTGAACCTGGGAAACTTTTCTGTCTACAAATGGGTAAAATTGACACAAAAATATATGTCTACAATTGGCATATTCTTTGAGTACTGGTTAAGTTCCCTACTGTTGGCCAAGAAGACAATTTTATGTACATGCCTTCACAAGGGCTACAAACTGTAGCAGGCAAAACAGCCTCAACTGAGAGAATTTTTATTTAGTTTAATTTATTCCTAATAAACACAAACATGTATTTACTGATTCCAGTATTAATTTTTTTTAAAAAATCATTGTTTTGGCTGCCCTTTACACACTGTCCTTGCAAGTTGCTTCAATAAGGTGACAGGCAGCACAGAAGGTTGGAGTGGAGTGTATTGGTATCTTTCTGCTGCTTTTAATGTCCTAATGGCTTTTCCCTGCTGCTTTGTGTTCCTTACTGGTTTTTCTCCACTCCCCTGTGCATTTTAGTATCAGTCCATAGGCAACAATCTTTTGGGGGTGTACTTGCCCCAGTTTGGGTCTACCTGAAGGCCAAAGCCCCTTCATACTGGAGTGCCTCCTTCTGTGTGCACCCTGGGCTGCATATTTCCACAGCAGTGCCCAGTCTCTCTTGTGCCTCTTTGCATTTCTCCCAGTGTAACTCACAACATATCTCTTCATATGTCTCCTCCCCTCTGCTGCCCCTTCTTAAGCAGGTTTCTGGAGCAGATGCTCCATGTGCTTTCCTGGTTTACTGAATTTCTGGCACCTGATGGATTTGGGCATGTGATTGATTTATTTGTAAAATAGATAATATCATTGCCACACTTTGCATCAGTTTTCTAAAATTTGCTGAAATTAATAAATGCAGATCTCCAAAAATATTAAAATAATTCTACAGGATAACCACCAGAGTTTGTTTCCAAACTATACACCACAACATTAATTTCAGGGATGCCTTAGCTCCCTTCCTGCCAGTGAAACCTACATTTAGGTCACTCCCATGTATCAAGCTTTTCTGTGATGAAAACATGTCTTAGTGTAAATGTTTCCTTAGTTCTGTGCAGGTTTAAGTTTTCCCATTTAAAACTTATTGCTTGCAAAAAAAAATAGCAGAGCCCCCGTACCCCAGGCCCCCTCAAATAAAGGTGCTAATTAAAATCAAATAAAATATGCATGGAAGATATCAGGCATAGCTGAAATTCCTGTTCCAAACTCTGTCTCTTATAGTCACTGTCAGCTGTTTTCGTAAAGACTTCTCAGATTGAAGCCCAAATCACATCACATGGCACTGACTCCTCGAACAACAAGTCAGCTATCCATCACTACAGCACCAAGAATTGTAAACCCAGGAATGGGCATCAGCTTGTCAAATTTTCACAAAATATGTCCAGCATGTCTCATCAGTCACAAACAGTGAAGGACAAATGCAACAACAACCACCTGGTCAAAGTGGTTGAGGAGAAGAGCAGTAAAATTAGTTCAGTTTCCTACTTTTCACATTCCCACCTAGAAGAGATTTGCATGTTTGCAAAATAAACTCGCTGTATGTTGTGTTGACTTTCAGAATAAAGAATCAAATGCATCTTCGTTTTCAAATACCCTTTAGTCTTTTACTTATAATGTCTTAAAAGCAAAGGAGGGAAGAGGAAAATTAGTGCTTTTCCCTAATTTCTCTAACTGGGTGAAAATCCATACTGAGAAAATCTGTGGACAAATGCTATTTTACATGAGTAAAAATACTATTAATCTGTTATCCTTTACCATACTAGGATGATCATTAAGCCAAGCAAGCAATCTGTTAATGTTTACAATATCTGATATTCCCCCAAAAAAATACACAAACTAGTAGGAGGAAAACAACTCTAATCCTGCCCTACTGTCAATGGGGGGATTAATTTCATTCAAATAAACATGTTTATGAAAATAAAGAAAAATTCTCTCTGCAAACAGCTGGTTGAGATTGACTGGTTTCTTTAATTCATCCAAATAGACCATTTAGACTGGGTGCAGTAATTGTTCTTCTCCCCCTGCTGTTGCTTTGCTAATTGCTAATGTTGGTGTGTGTAAATACCAATTAAATCTGTTCGGATTTACACTTTTTAACCGGTGCTTAGATTTTAAGGGAAAAAATGTCTTTTTAAATTTATATAGACAGTGTGTGTCCTCTGTGATTTTCACAGCCTGTTCCAGTTAACAACAAATGAAGATAAATATGAAGCAAAATCTGTTTGGTTCTTCTATAGAGCAAATAACTCCATTTACAAGATGTTACCAAATACCTGGCATTTTCTTATCCTTTACTTATTTATATTTTGACCATTAAATTCTAACCTTTTAGCCCCTTTGGTCACTTGCTTGTGATTTCCTATGCATCAACCTCAGAATAATGACAACGCCAAGGTAAATGTTATCTCACCAATTTACCTCAGTGTTAATTGCCAGTGCTTTGTTGGTGAAGGGTGACAGTAATGACAAAGGAGGTGACAAAGAGAAATGAAATTCAAGTGGAGCTAAAGAAAGTATGAAAATGCCTCCTTGGGTTTTATGTGTTTTACTTGACCCAAGTAAGCATCATTCCTTTAAATCATCATTTCAGACTGCTTTCTTCTGACATTTGGAGGATAATTTAGCAAGCTGGTCTGGTAAGGATGATTGACTAGAGATGTAATACTGGGTAAACCAAACCAGAGGTAAAATGAAAGGAATAACAAGGAGTGGGGGGAGGGGGGGGGGGTGTGGAAATGCCCAAACCCCAAACATTATTTCATTAAATTCACAGAGATTCAAGAATAGATTACAAATAAAAACTATGTGACACATACTTACTTAGCTATGATTAAATGGTGAAAACAGAAGGGAAGCTGAAAATTACATTTTCTGTGCAGCAATTGTTTTATTAGGTTTAGAGTGGTGAAGATCCATCACAGAGTTTTTGTGTTCAACAGTCCCATCAGTCCACCTTATTCCTGATCTGTGGGGTTCAGCCTACAGCAGAGAGTGCCAGGAGCCACACAGAGATTGTAGATTCAGCCAGCTCTGAGATAGCCTGCTGCTTCGGGCAACACTGGGAATTGATGGGCAGCAACAGAGTGGAGTAATGAAATCAAAGGAACTTGTTTCACACTGGATTCCTCACAGCTATCTGACCTTTTTTTTTTTTTTTTTTTTTTTTTTTTTTTTTTTTTTGCTTCTTGGGTAAGGTTCTGTTTTCAACCTCCAGTCATCCATTGGGGTTGTAACTGCAAACTGGGTCTGTGCATTAGAGCTGTGCTCACTGCACTTAAACAAGAAGAGAAGGTGCAGACAGCAAAAAGATAAATTGACAACTGCTCACAGAAAGAAGAGCAGAACTCTCTGGTTTCTGTCAGGGTCTAAGATGAAAAAATCTCAAACATTTAAGAGCTCTACAGCTGGTTATATAGTTGCGACTAGTTTCTGAGAAGCAGAGCATTTACTCTAACTCTTAGTTTCAATGCACTTCAAATGCAACCCAATTGGTTCACCTTTTTCTGACATTATAAATCAAGATTTACACCAGTGAAGTGCTCATTTTCAGATTGACTAACCCTGCTAAATGTTTCTAGTGGAAGTGGAGGTATTCGATAGCAGTTTTACAGATATGGGTAGTAGGATTGCTTTTTCATTTGTTATGTTCAATGAACACTTTAGAAGGATTTAGAGGATACATTCTAAAGCAGAATCTGAGATCTCTTCTTCATTGTTTAGATAAAATTTTTAAAGGTTGCTAAGTTGTAATGATTTTATTACATATGAAGATCCTTAACAAGGATTTTCATATGTAATAAAACCTCTACAGTATCAAAAGTTATGTATTAATTTACAACCAAAATCGATGCTGATTTCTCTGGTGGGAATTCCCAAGGCTTTTCCTCAAGGGCTGGGCTATATTACGCTTCAGCTTTTCCTGGTATTTGGTCAACTCCTAGGTTAGCAGCACATAAGATCACAGAATCACAGAATGGCCAGGGCTGAAAGGAACCTCTGTGAGCCTGCAGTCTCACTGGGAGCAGGTTGCACAGGATCACATCCAGATGGGTTTTGAACATCTCCAGCAAAGGAGACCCCACAACCTCTCTGGAAAGCCTATTCTGGTACTCAATCAGCCTCAAAGTCAATAAATTTTTCCTTCCATTTGGATGAAGCTTCCTGTGTTTCAGTTTGTGCCACTGCCCCCTCTCCTGTTGCTGTATACTGATGAAAAGAGACGGGCCCCACCCTTCTGACATTTCTCCTAAGGTAATAATGGCACCCTTGCCTGTGTCAGCAATAGTGTGGCCAGAGGGACCAGGGCAGTGATTGTCCCTCTGTACTCAGCACTGGTAAGGCCACACCTCAAATCCTGTGTCCTACTCTGGGCCTCTCAATTGAGGAAGAATTCCTGTAGCAGGTCCAGAGAAGGACAGTGGAGCTGGAGAAGGTTCTGGAGCACAGCTCTGATGAGGGGTGCTGGGATTGCTTAGCCTGGAGAAAAAGAGGCTCAGGGCAGCTTAATCACTCTCTACAACTGCCTAAATGAAGGCTGGAGTGACAGGCTGCTTGGTCTTTTCTGCAATTTGACAAGTGATTAGACAAGAAGAAACAGCCTCAAGATGCACCAGGAGATGTTTAAATTGATATTAGGAAAAATTATTTCACCAAACCTATAGTGAAACATTGGGCCCAGGGAAGTGGTCGTCCCTGGAAAAATTTAAAAAATGTGTGGATGTGGCATTTGGGGACATGCTTTAGTGGTAGACTTGGCAGATTAATGGTTGGACTCAATGATCTTAAAGGTCTTTTCTAACCAGGAGTATTCTATGATTCTATGATTTGCTAACCAAACAATTTGTTATGAATTTAATCCCAGCTGGTAGAAAAAGGTTCCATTTATTTCTCACTCATCCCTCTAAGAAACCTGCAGTCCAGGTCTACTTGTTAATAACTTGTAGAAACTGTATATGAAATAAAATTTTAAATAAGGGAAATCACATCATATATCCCTGTTTTCCTCTTTCCATTTTCACCATCTCTTCACTCGCTGATTAGGAAGGTTAGTACTAAACATTCTATTAATGGTTGTCAAATCAATCATGGTTTTCACTGCTAGAGTTATTCTAGAAAGAAGCAACACACTTTAGAAAAAATCAGAGAAGGGCTGAATGAGATAATGTAAAATCACTTATACAGACACTCTGGAGATGGAACCCCATTTAATATTTAATATAGTCATTAACCTAAGAGTGGAAGGAAGAGGGTAATGGATGTCCTATTGCTTTTACCTACAGGACAATTTTCTGAAACAAACTGTCTCTCTTGGGGCAAGGATCACACATGCCGAAAATCTATAAAGAGGGTCACAGATGAAAGGAGATTGAGCAGATTTGAAATTCCCATGTGAGCATGGCGAAAACTGCAGACAGACCAGGTGGTGAAACTTGTCATACTACACACAGCCGTGGGCCATTGCCATCCAAATGCTCAATTAGTTTATTATGGCAACAGACACACCATGCTGGTCAAATAAGCAGCGCATCTGCGGAAACTACAGAAAATAATCAATTATTTAAGAAAGCTATCCACAAGTAACATTACTCTTACCCTTTCTTGTTCTTCTCTTTCTTTCTTTCTTTTTTTTTTCCTCTGCCTAGATGTCCAGCTGTCAGAGATTACTCCAGAGAGCCAGAAATCCATGAACTGTATTTAGACATGAGAAACATGGAGGGAAGGGGAGGAGAGGAGGAGCACTGCGGAGGGGGAAGGTATTTGCTTTCTTTGATTGGCTGATCTGGTTTGGATTTTGGTTTGCTTTTTTTTTTTTAAGAAAAAGACTAAAAAACACATTAAATATTTCCAGGTGACCTTCAAAATACTGTAAATATTTCCTATGTGGAAACAGCACAGGATACAGTATATCTTTATGCAGTGTAGCATAATATAGGTATATATATATATATATATGTAAGTCATAATAGACAATTTCTGACCTGCAGAAGAGTGAAATTTTTCCACAACAGGAGTGTCAAATCCTTAAAAAAATACAGAAATAGAGGTTTGGGGTGCTAATATTTTATTGGCTTTTACAACAATATTTCATATTATACTAACTATATGTAATAGAGCCGGTTTCTTCCCTTAGGACTTCCTGCTATAAGGAACAAATGCCAAAAAAAAGTCAAGGTCATTCTTAGTGGGTTAAAAATTTTTATTTTTCAATGAATGGATTAGTTTGGTAAACATTAAAAAAAAGTAATTTTTTACCTGCAAGAGAAAGTCTAGTTTTCTAAGAATTATCTCATCCTAAAGAAGTTTCCCTATATTTTAAAATCTCATTATCTAAGAACTCTAATTAAAAAAAAAATATTTCCAGAAGCGAGAAGAATGTTAATGTAAGCTTTCAGGAGAGGCAGCAAAACAATTCCTGCTATGCCTGAGAATCCACAAAGGAAAGTGCTACGATGGATTTGATCTACCCATGCTTTCACATCTGATATCCAGCCTGTAGGCAACTCTGAGATGTTCCTATGGCTTTGTTCTCAAAGATTCAGGTACAGCCATTCATCTACAATTCACTTTGCTTTCAGCTTTTGTGGTTTCCAGGCTACATCGTTTACTGTTTTAGGTAATAAGAACAGCATGTTGAGCCACAGCAATAGAAAAACTATAAATCATTTGATAACCTTAAGAAATTATGGTTGAACTCAGACATTTTTCTAATGGTTTAGTGAATCTAAAGTGGAAAATAGCTATATTTCTGTACCTGTAATTTCTGTCCACATATGAAAAATGCTAAAAGAGGCAGAGTTCAGAGCCAGAGGGAAAGTGGCCTTTACCATGAAAGAATTTTGTATAATAATAATTAAAACTAAATTTAATCACTAAAACAGGCTGTAAGGTCAACTGTGTTATCCATAATTATAGTAAGCAATGGGGAGGTTAAGATGAAATACTGAACCCTTAGTACCTGGGGGAGGGGTAAGGAGAATATTTTAAAGCATGAAAACCAAGGCATACTGTTATATGTGTCCTTTTCTTGAAGTTCCACTTGAACATGATAATTGCTCTTAATCCTGATAAAGCAGCAGAACTTTATAGCTTGCACTGCTTTCATCATGTTTTGCAATTCATGGTCAGTTTTGGGATGTGTGAGCTTACAGTATAGTGCCAGCATGCATTTGTGGGTTTGGGATAGAGACAAGAACACATGTTTCAAATTAAAAGGTAAAACAGCATGATTAATATTACATTTCATCTTAAAACTAGAAGGCGATGATATACAGACAGATGGGTAGAAAATATTTATAGGCTTTTTTAAGAGCTCTGGATGCCACAGACCCTGATCACATGCACCCATGACTGCTGAGGCTGTCTTATGTCACTGTGACACCACTTTTGATAATCTCTAATTGATCATGGAAACTAGGGCAAGTATGCATGCACCCCAGGTCTCAGCATCTTTATCCATGATCTGGATAATAGGTCAGTTTGATGATGATACAAAGCTGGGAGGAGCAGCAATATTCCAGAATGTCAAATGCCAGAATGTCATGCTGCCATCCAAAAGGACCTCAGCAGTCTGAACAAATGGATTGACAGAAACCTCAGGCAGTTTAACAAGGACAAGTATAGAGTCCTGTACCTGGGGACAAACATCCCCAGATGTCAATTTATGCTGGGGTAACCCTGCTGGAAAGCAACTTGTAGGAAAAGGACCTGAGGATCCTGGCCGATACCAAGATGGTTATGAGCAGGCAAAGTGTCCTTGCTGCAAAAAGAAATAATGGTATCCTGGTTTGTATTGGACAAAGTATTACCAACAGGTCCTTCCTCTCTCTTCTGTGCTGGTAAGTCCACACCTGGAGTGCTGGGTTCAGTTCTGGGGTCCTTAGCCCAGGAGAGACACAGAGCTACTGGAGAGAGTCCGAAGGGCCATTAAGATGATGAAAGACCTTCTCATAGGAGGAAAGCCTGAAAGAGCTGGGACTGTTTAACCTGGGGAAGAGGAGGCTCAGAGAAGACCTTATCTAGGCTGTTGTCCTGGTTTAGAGAGACAGGTATCTGCCAGGGAAAAACTGGAGTTTTCCCTGGAGTGGAGAATGTAATCCCCCTTCCCTCCGAATTACTATAATTTTGCAATTAAGGGCTTTCAGGCAAAGATTTGGGAATAGGAATAGCAGTTCTTTACTAGGAATATTAAAATAAAAAAAGATAGTAGTACAGAAAAAAACAAGCAAACAAAACAAACAGGGAAAAAAACTAAAAACCCCTGACAGAGTCAGGGATGTGACCTGACACCCTGTTGGTCAGGGTGCTAGAAGCAGTCCAGATGAATCCTTCTGGAGTAACAGATGCAGCTCTGTGGAGT